>JAULKM010000007.1:5782268-5799574 GCA_032355605.1 Rubia tinctorum
AACATTAATCCAAATATCTAATTATTGAACCAATTCATGCATTTACTAAGATTAGTCAAGAACGTTCAACGTTCAAAGATCTCTCCTATTTTCTACCTTAAACAAACATGACAAAGAGTTCAACACCATCACATTCATCTAGAAATTATCACATCATCAACCTAATTAGAAGCTCTAACTCATGCTCTTGGATTCCATATCAAAAGAGGGGAAACTTAGCTACTTATTTCCAACCCTAACAAGTAATCATACACGTAATTTATAATCTCCAACTTCCAACAACATTAATGATATCAACAACCAACATTCAAAGCTTGATAAATGCACAATAGAAAAACCATTTAATAGGTCATAAAGAGTTATTAAGACATGGGCTTGGAAGACTTAATCAATTGCTCCCAAGACTAAGTTTAGCTACTAGAATTCATACTAAACATCAACAATGATTCAAGCATAATCTAAGATGAAAATAAGATGAAAAATAAGTAAAATTAGGGTTTGGAAGTTGGAGAAATTGGGAAGAGAAAAATGCGTGAAGGAGAGAGGATAAGATACTATTTTATAGTACAAAAAGTAAAAAAGGTACTTCTGGACAGCGGCCTATAGCGACTCGCGACACATAAGTCGCGACTCGCGACAGACAGAGTTAGCTGCTCTTCATTGCCTTCTTTTTCTTGTCTAAGTCGTAACCATCTCTTCTTCACGTCTTCAAGTCTTCATGGTCTTCAAAAGCAGTGTTCATGGTCTTCAAATCTTAAAACTATTGCCTTGTCACACAAAATTCCCTAAAAAAGTGATAAGAGCGCAAAAGTCGCTCCTAACTCTCCTAAGAGAATTTCAAGACAAAATAGAGTATCTAGAGCACAAAAACATACCCAAAATAAGTCCAAAAAATTCCAAAAAAACAATATAAAATGAACACATCAGGAAACTCCAAAGTGCACCAAACCTTTGTAGACGAAAGATGCGCGGTGGATATACTGTTCTCGACAAGCTCGAGTTTAAGAATGCAGACTTGAAGAAAGACACGTTGTCCATAGTCGGATTCTTAGGAAAATAATTAAGGGCATTAGGAAACATGCAACTCCCAGTTACCATAGGGTAAAAGGACAACGCGTGCACGATCTTGTGTAATTTTGTCGTAATGGACACCCCAAGCCCTTTCAATACCATTAAGAAAAACCGTGGATGAACACAACCAAAGCTATTGGATCCCCCTATCATCTTGTTATGAAATTCTCTGCACTAACGGTATTGCAATATTGAGAAGCGACCAATAGGTAGCAAGGCAGTGCATGTCCATCGTAATGAAACCCGTATCACCCTGCAAACCCCAACCGATGGTACATTCGATTAACCATTGTCAGCCTACAGGGGAACTGACTTAGGCAAGGACGATGATGCTAAGCAAGTGGGGATCTGGAAATGCTACTGGGGTCATCAAAACTAAAGTGATCGCTATGCTAAAAAATACAAGAACTCTTTTGCTTGGTTAGTCTAAGACATGGGAGGAGTCAGCTCGTCTATCACGACACATTGTCTGAACATAAACTCATCAGTCAAGCCTGTTCGACAAAAGCAAAAGAGTTTCGCCCACAACAGGAAAACAACAATTGAAAACGAGGTTCACACCTACTTTTTAATATTTTGGTCTTTAAATATAGAAATTATTTATTAACAATCCCTAACATTATCTTATTTATAAGGTTTTTGGGACAAACTCGACAATCATATTCGTCTACATTTGATTAATATTTTTTCCTTTAAACTCCCTACTCCATTCGTGAACCTAATTATAAAATATATTTCATTCAACTTTTCTCAAAATACATTTAACATATATAACTTTTGTTACATATCATAAAATTAATATTAAATATTTTAAAAGTATGTGTTACGAATAACTAATGATACCTTATATGATAATATTATTACTTATATACTCCCCCGTCCCATGAATATTAGTATATTTACCTTTTCACAGTTTTTTGTGATCATGTTTGACCATCAATATCTCTAACTACATACAATTTTGCATGAAAAATTGATATTTAAAAAAATAGATGTTAAGACGAATCTAACAATATCTCACATGATACTTTTATTATAAATATATATATATATTTAAGGTTAAAGTTTACCAAGTTTAATTTGGAAAAATAAATATGCCAATACTCGCGGGACCGGGGGTGTATTGTTTAAAATTCACAATCAAACGTGATTTTAGTATAACAAATTTTTGAAAAATACGGTCTTTTCATAGGCAAATGGAAAGACGGGGTTGAATTAAAATTATAAAAAGATAAAAAGTTTTAGTTGCAATATTAAATATTTATTATGAAATGTGAAGTAATTATAAAATTATGACGGGATTTATGCAATACGAAAAGTTTATCTTGATTACTTTTAATTTGCAACCCGATTATGGAAAAACCGTCTTTAAAAAAAACCCACTCTTTTATTATTTGAAAAATATGTTACAAATAATTAATTAGCCGTAGTAATCTGCTGGACAGACTTAAAATCTTCAGAGGACCGCGACTGGAAAACTTGAAAAACTGGAATCGAACGTCAGTTATCAAATATGAGGAGAGCGAAAACCATAGAGTCAAACTTGGTACACATCGTTTTCTGGTCTTACACCCTAACAAACTTGAGCAATAACCAAAAAGGATTGGTAAAACAGAGACGATGGCCCTTTCGAATTTGAGACAATTGACCCCCATATTCAAAGAAGCCCTTGATCAAACCTTTGCTGTCACCAAGTTCTTCTGTTGCTTCCATGTCGCCAACAAGTATCTGTGCACCTTCGCCCTGGCTCAGGGCCCCAGCATGCTACCTACATTGAATCTCACAGGAAGTCTGGTGTTGGCCGAGAGGCTGTCCACACGATTTGAAAAGGTGGGCAAGGATGACGTGGTCCTAATTAGAAGCCCTGAAGATCCCAGAAGGGTTATAATTAAGAGAATAGCTGCGGTTGAAGGTGATGCTGTAATGCATATCTCCAACAACTCAGCAAATCATGAGGCTACTCTTACTGTAAGCGTGGTTTCTTACTCAGCTGCATTGATTCTCGTGTGTTGATGTATCTTGTAAGGTTTTTTTTGATGGAAAGAATGAGTTTTTCTGCGTCGTGACACGGGGAACTGTTTCTTCTCATTTGTAGGTTCCCAAAGGGCGTGTTTGGGTGGAAGGAGATAACAAGCATAATTCTAGAGATTCAAGGCACTTTGGTGCGGTTCCTTACGGGCTTTTGGAGGGAAGAGTTTTCTGTGTGGTAAGTTAAATTCAATAGTTATGATGTAAAAGGACTATACTTATGGTCAGAGGTACCTTGTAGTTGTTTTTTGAGACTCTCTTTTGTTGATACAAAATGTTTCATGGAACAAACTCGTCTAGGAAAATAGTTAACATGTTTATAATCATGCTAATGGCTGCTTTTTTTCTGTAAATCGCACATCTAAATTGCAGATGCTAATTTGTTGTTGTGTATTTAGGTTTGGCCTCGTGATGATATCGGATTCCTGGGTGGAAGAGTGCAGTAATTGCACCTGAAGAGGGTATGCCTCTGCACGACTTCATACTCTCTTATTTTCATATTTAGATAATGCCGATGATTAGGTGATGTAAACCTAAATATCATTGCTTGAGAACCCTTAAAACACTTCTATTATTTCACATTGAAATTTTTGCTCGCAGCAACTTCTATGCTGGAAGTAAGAGCATTAAGTTTAATATTTTGTAGCAAGTGGAAGATGTATGTGGTTTTGGTCCTCATTTTGACTTTTTTTGCATCCTATTTACATCCTTCTTCTTGATTTCTGCTTGGCACTGTTGCTACTACACATGCTCCATAGGACATGAGATCCAATTTTGTTGATAAGCTATATATTTGTGAATTCTGTGAGAATATTAATTAAGAGGTTAGTAAACTGCTAACTAGCATTCACTGTAGTGAAATCCCCTTTGCAGAGGACTGTTGATGTTTCTTAATCAGAATGGATTATCACTCTGCTACTGCTACTACCATAACCTTTAGGCTGAGCCTATCGGATTGGGTAATTTGGTTTAGGGTTTGATTTCGGCTACTTAAAAGAGCTACACCCCAGTGTGTTAGTGTAGTTTCTCTCTAATAGCCATAGTGGTTCCGTGAATTACAATTTAAGACCGTTAGTGCCTTTGTGAAACGGGTATCCCTCCTCTCTTGTTGTTATAGCATCACTTTATCGTAAGGCTTATGCCAATCTGATTGTTAATACGAAGGTTTGATTCCCTTTCACCCCCGTCTTCTGGACAGTTCCAGTTTTTTCCCCTTTAAATACTACCATAAGCTTTAAATAGAACGGTGCTCAAAAGCTGCAACTATAGCTGTTACGTTAGCATATAACAAACATCTTTAGTGGTTAGTTTTTACCGCCATTATCTAGACTAGGAGTTTTAGTTTACAAGAACAATTCAAGGCATTTCATGTCCCGGAACTAGCCCCTCATAGCTTGCATATTGCAGAGTTTTTTTGTCTAGATCTAAGGGATCTCTCCATGGCAGTCCATTTAGTTTAACCAACTCATTTTTCATTTTGGTCCATTGCAGATGCAGCATGTGGGATGTGGTTTAAATTATGATAGGCAATCTCAAGATATGAGATGTGTGTAGTCCTCCATTGTTGATTCACTCTCAAAATTGTCGCAAGGACGGAGTAGTGGCTTGATGTACTTCTATTGAAAATTGGTAAATTATACCATGCGGTAAATGATGGTATCCCCAGGAGCACAGTTATCTAAAATATTATTTCCACATAAATAGTAGGAATTGAATTTATTTTTTAATTAATATATTGTTATTACATGATTCATTTCTTGGGGATATGGTAAACAATCCCCAGTATACCGTATAAGAATTGTTGAAGATTAATTCCCGAAGAGTCGTAAAGAATGCCATTTGCTTAAATCTAACAGATTTTTAGTGCAGTCCTTCTAATCACCAATCTTTTTTTCTACTTCTGTGTAAATTAGTGGAAGAGATACGCTAGGCACCTACTTTTATCTAGGACAAAATTTTGGAAAGATAATCTCCCCACAAATTATGGAGAGATTAGGGTTTTGAATGCAATTATTATAACTGACAAAATATACTGGGGACATGATGCGTATGGTATTCCCGGCACAATTTAACTTTTGGTTGAAATATAGAAATAGCTGCATTAAACACAACTCCTCATAATGTGAAATGATTCCATTATTTTAGGATATCTATAATCCAAATAATTACTTGGGATACCATCTGCAACGTATCCCATATCACATGATACTCTATACGAATTGATTATAAACATGGGTTGTAGTTATGAATAGGAATACTAAAAATAAAATTTTTTCTTAAAAAAATAAAATTAACTCCCTAATTGAGGAGGGGATATTAATTGGCACCCTAAGCCATTATAAGAATGAAAGCATTGTAAGGTTGCATGAATGAAATGAATAGCCCCTAATCTACACTCCAGTCTCCACCCCTTGTGTTAACTATAGTTGGCCGGAGCTCAAGAGTTGGATTAAATTTGTGATTTGTAAGTAATTATGAATTACTAAAATAAACCAATTATTTATTATAATAATTGCATCAACCATAGGGATTACTAAAGAAAGAGTCCTATATGTCCCCAATTGTAGTCTAAACCGTAGATAACAAAAGGACTTGCATTACTGTTACTGGTCTCCTTAGCAGACTCATTAAAGAGTCGTTGATCTCCGTTCTCCAAAGCAGCTCTGGTCTCCATGATTGAATTACTGATCTCCTCAGTTGATATTTTCCTTGAGGCTGTACGTCGACGAAAAAATTGAGTAGCAAAAGAAGTTTCCTGTGTGCTCCAGACCAGCTTTGTTTTCCGTGATTGAGTTGCTGATCTCCTCAGTTTCTTGAGGTTGTACCTGTATGGAAACATAAAAAGAAAACCACCAGCGACATCAATTCTCATCATTGTGTGGCCTATGAAATCTAATTTCAGGCAGGGCTATTATATCTAAATGAATGATTCCTCTGATTGGTGAAGGGAGATTTTGGAAAGACCAAGAAATATCTGTTAAAATAGAAATAACTTCCTTTGCAAGTGCATTAGCCACTTTGTTAGGGTCCCTGACTGTCACTCCATGAAACTGAATTTGATTGTGAATTTCATCTGCAAGATGATACAGGGTCCAGTGTGCCTTTCTAGAATATTCGATCATCCTAATGGCACTAAGGCTATCAGATTCAATTAGAGTATGTGAGTCAAACCTCTGAGGAAACCGGAAGCAAAATTGGATGGCCTTTATTTTAGCTTCAAGGGCTGATCTGGCCTCAGTGGTTTTGGATTCCGCAAAAAGAGAATGACCTAGATGATCCCTAGCAATCAGCCCTATACTTGCACCATCCACATTTATTTTAGTCCACCCTTTATTAGGTTTAGTCCAGGTTTAGATTGTGATTTTTTGGCTTTGGTGGAGGTCTAAAGGGCGGGATATATCCATTTGTTACCAAGTGAATATCAAAGATGTCTGATGGGAAAGCAGGTTTCACCATTAAAGAGTAATCACTACAAGAAAAATAACCAACTACTTCGCCCCTTTTACCCCGATTTTTTAAACATCAAATTACCAATGTAAAAAGTTCCTTTACATTGATTTTTTTGAAGTAAAATATTTTGTTTACCTCGATTATAAAAAAACCGAGGTAAATAATTACCTTTTTACCTCGGTTGTATTGAAACCGAGGTAAATATTCTTGGAAAACGAAGTAAATAGTTTGACCGACATAAGTGCGACGTCAGTAATGTAGGTCGGACTAAGAAATATCAGTTAATTATCACATGACCGACGTCGCATTGTTTGTCGGTTTAGCCAATTGATAAACGATGGTGATGAGCGACGTCGCAATAGTCGGGCTTTAGTTTGTAAGTTTGCTTCTATTGACCAAAATCTAATCATAATACCCAATTTTTTTGTTCCCATCCCAGTTTTCCACTTCAAAAACAAAATTGTTGAAGGAGGCCAATAGGATTGTTGATTGTGCTTAGTCAATTACCAAGTAAGTATTTGAATACCTTCAATTTGTAGTTTCATCTTCAATTTAGGTTCTAGGTTTGTTCATCTCATATGAGGGGATGTGTTTAACTATGGGTTGATTGAAATAAGGCATTCCATTATTGTATATGGTTGGTTATACATGTGTATGGTAATATAATGAATGCACACAAACACACACACACACACACATATCTGTGTGTGTAATTTTTTGATTTGCATGGAAACCATGGATTGAATGAATGTAGGTGGATGTATTTGTTTCTAAGGTAGGTTCCTAAAGAGTGCGTGCTTGTTATTATATTGTAGGAATATATATGGACAAAGCCCATTATTTGATGAAGATCGAACTAGCGAGAGTTATCAAACTTTTGTAGCTAACTTCATTCAATATGCTTATGCGAATGCCGCGAGGAGAATTTGTCGTATGTATATTGTCCTTGCAAGAAGTGCCAGAACACCGCTATTCATGAAGAAGCAACTGCTTTGAAGGAACACTTATTTATATACAGTTTTGATTGGCATGGAGAGAATTTGGATGAACATACTACAAATGAAGTAGAGGCCGAGAAAGATAATAGGATGGATGAGTTTGTAGAGGAGATTGTAAAAAACTATAGTGGAAATCCTAAAAGACTTTCGGACATCCACAGACATAATGAGACACTTCTATACGATGGATGTCCCGATGGAATGGCGGTATTAAATGCTACATTATAGTTGATGAATGTGAAAGCTAAGTATTCCTATAGTGATGTAGGTTTCTCTGGTTTGTTGAAAATGTTGAAAGAAATGCTTCCGGTTGGCAATAGACTCATCGAAACGGTATATGAGATAAAGAAGGTACTATGTCCGATGGGCATGGATTGTGAAAAGATACATGTTTGTTAGAATGATTATATCTTGTATAGGGGAGAACACTTGAATGTACATGAATGCCCTAAATGCAATGCTCCAAGGTTCAAATTGAATGAGGTGGATGGTAATCAGCAGACAAAGAAGATTCCTGTCAAGGTTTTTGGTATCTACCTATTATTCCTCGACTTAGAAAACTGTTTGACAATCCCGAGGATGCAAAGTATTTGGGCTAGTATGCGGATCAGACAGTGGTTGATCTTGAAGTTATAAGTTATCCGATCGATGGTGATCAGTGGAAGAAGATAGAAGCGACATTTCTGGTCATTGGGAATGAGTCACGTAACTTGAGGCTTGGTTTGTGCATCGATGGAATAACCCCGTTTGGTATATGAGCAGCAGTCACAGTTCGTGGCCAGTGATGGTAATGATTTACAACTTGCCCCAATGGTTGTGCATGAAAAGGAAGTACATAATGTTATATTTAATGATCTCTGGTCTGAAACAACTTGGAAACGATATCAATGTGTACCTAGCCCCCTTAGTGGATGGCCGAAAAAAGTTGTGGGATCCTGGAATGAGTATGTATGATAGGTTTCAGAAGGAGTTGTTTGATTTTAGAGCCATTTTTTGTACCGTTAATGACTTTCCAACTTATGGAATTTGTCTGGCTATTCCGTGAAAGGTCACATGGCATGCCCCATTTGTTTAGATGGAATAGATTATTGTTAGTTAAGGTATAGAAGTGAGACAATGTACCTTGGGCACCGTAGATGGCTTCTTAAAACTCATTGGTGGAGGAAAAAACATAGTGAATTCAATGTCAAGGTAGAGTTGTCGCCCCTCCTCCCGTATTAATAGTTGCATCAATCTTGTACATGTTGCGAGATGTACATAATGACTTTGGAAAGAGGAAAAGGAAACCTAAAGTTTCCGGTAGTTGGAAGAAGCGGTCTATATTCTTCAACCAACCGTATTGGGAGATACTTGACGTCCGACACTGTTTGAACATGATTAATATTGAGAAGAACATATGCGACCGTTTGGTTGGTACTTTGATGAATATCCCATGTAAGACAAATGATAGTGTCAAGTCTAGGAAAGATATGGTCGAAATGGGAATTAGACCTAATTTGGACTCGGTGGTGCAGGGGATGAAGACGTAGTTGCCCGCAGCTTGTTAAACACTTTCAAAATCTGAGAAAGACTTAATTTCCTCTAGACTGAAAGGTATGGATGTTCCGATGGGCTACTCATCCCGGGTTAGCAATCCGGTGTCCGATGAGGGATTGATATTGAGGAGTATGAAATTTCACGATTCCCATTGTTTGTTTCAAGAATTTATCCCGGTTGCGATCAGATCCATCTTTCCAACTCAAGTTTGAAAGTGCATTACCTGGTTGTGTCTCTTCTGTAAGGAAATTTGTTGCAAAGAAATTAGGCATCGTAAACTGGAGAAACTGAAGTAAGAAATAATTATCGTGTTGGAGATGTATTTCCCCCTTTCATTATTTGATATCATCGTGCACTTTTTGTTTCACGTTGTACGGGAAATATTGATTTGTGGTCCTGTTTATCTTCGATGGATGTATCCCTTCGAGAGGTACATGAAGGTATTTAAGAGTTATTTGAAAAATCAATTTTACCCGGATGCTAGTATAGTGCAGAGGTATGTGACCAAGGAAGCGGTAGAATACTGCATGGAATTTTTGAATAATGAAGAGCCGGTGGTTGGTGTACCAAAATCGCACCATGGAGATAGAGTGGGTGGCAAAGATTTTTGAAAAGGAATAACTCGGGTATTAACCCATAACGAGTTGATAAAAGTTCACTTGTATGTCTTGAGCAACTCAGATGTCGTTCGCCCATACATGGATATGCACATGGTCTCTATCAAAGTGCGGCATCCCTATTGGTCGAAGAAGAAGGTCATTTCAAAACTCAATCACACTTTCATTGATTGGTTACGACAAACAGTAGTCGGAGAAAGTCACGGTAAAACCTTGAATTGGTTAGCTTTCATGCTTTTGGCTACCACTATTTCTTTCACTGGCTATGACATGAATGAGTTTACCTTCTCAACCCTTGAATGGGACACACATACTATAACTCAAAATAGTGGAGTTACCATAGTTGCAGAAGCGTTAGTGTCAGCAACGCAAAGGATATAAATCCAATGTACGGGAACATGTCATAATATGTGGTGATTGAGAAAAATTGGGAACTCGTCTACATGAGTTTCAGGGTCCTAATTTTCAAATGCAAATGGGTGGAAAAAATGCGGGTGTATGGGTCGACGACCAAGGTTTTACAGTCGTCGACTTGACAAAGACACGTTTGATTGACGATCCTTACATCCTTGCTTCAAAGGCTACACATGTGTTCTATGTTGATGATCCTTGCAATTCTAGTAAATCTGTGGTCATTCAAGGGAAAAGTCAATTTGTGGGGGGGGGGGGGGGGGTGGGAGGTTAGTCCATCTTCAATGTCGGACATTATTCCACACACCCCACCCAACTCAAATAATGTTGGCAAAAAAAAGATAATTGGGGTGGAACTAGTGTTGAGGAGAGACCACGAGGAAGACGTGTGGATTGAACGACATCCTAAGGCAAAGAAGAAGGAGAGGAAGAAGACTTAGAATAGCTGTAGAAAACATTTAACAAACCTTGTGGATTGTTTATTTTTTGCTTTTGATTTTCATGTAATTTTTAAATGAATTGGCATTCCTATTTTGGCCCAAATCACATAAGTGATGGCTTGAAATTGATAATTGATGATGTTTCCATGTTAGTGGATTTCCGAAACGAAGTGATCGAGCTCCCCCCTGCGACATCGTACATTGTCCTTGTGTTCTTGTAAAACACACATACCGACGTAGCACACAATGTTGCCAAGGGGGTCGATCGGAGACAATGGCTAAATGTACCTAAATGATTTAATTCATACGAACTCGCACATATGTGGGTAGGTTATCATTAAAGCCAAATAGCAGGCATCAATTAGGAGGCGACGTCGCATCCTACGAACTACAGTTTCAAATATAAACAAGAACTCGGATACAAAAACTACAAGTTCTCATTCCAAGTTCACAACATCCAAGAACATATAAAAATCATTAGGCCCATGTCATTGTAGTCTACGATTAGTAATTAACAACACAAGATAACCAAATTTTAGCGTGCGTTCGCTAACAACACAAATCCAATCCAACAAAATGCAACACAAGTAACTGTTCAAAAGAAACATCCACAACTACTACATAATTCATCACACAAGGTTATAAAAGCAACCATAGGGTGGCATCGGGTATGAGGGGTGGCATATCATCCTCTGGTGAACTATCAGTGGACCCCTCAGTATTCTTATCCTCATCCTCATCCTCAACCTGCTCAACCACCTCCTTGGAAACATTTTCACCAGGAATCTCATTGGAATCTATTTATTTTTCATCATTGGCCACCAAATCAGACCCTTTTACCCTGGACTCCTCCTCCTCTTCATCTTCCACATTTTTTCGCCAGTAAGAAGTGCCCTCATGCCGGCCAACTCCGCCAAGATTTGCTGTTGGTTTTGTTCCAACCGGTGCACGAGTTCTTTGGTCTCCGCCATGCCCTTCTAGAGCATGTTTTAGGAAATTTTTTGAGTCTTGACACAACGAATATTATCAAAAATCATTCAAATTAGATAGATCAAATCAATTATATTTTAAGAGTAAGATAGAAAAAAAAACAATTTTCATACTAGTTCGTGAGCCAGGAGTGGAAAGTGTAGGATGACTAGCAGTGGTGCGCGATGGAGTAGCTTCATTGCCTGGGGTGGATGTTGGATCAACATTAGCATTGAAGACATTGTGATCAATCCAATCTCCCTTCTCCCAGTGCTCGTGCTTATGGCTAAAGCCATCATTGTACCTCAACCCAATCTTCTGCATAAACTTAATGGGAACACCCTTCTTCTCTATTAGGCCAGTGATTACGTTGCCTTATGGGAGGGCCCGGCTCTTCTGGGCGATGACCAAAGTGCACACCTCCTGGATGATGGTGTAATCGGGGTCAGTAACCTTCTTCTCCATAATGTGCCAGTAGAGGACAACGCCGTCGATTGTAGGCTCGGAAGGATGACCAGCAAGGCTGGGGCATTGGACAATGATATTGTACATCATCATTTTCTCGAGCTCTTAAACATCAATCTTGATGTCCCTTGACTTGAAGATTCTGTTGCCCGCATTAGCCTTGAAATATTTTGCCACCTTCCGGTTGGGGTCCAACACCCCAGACTCATTTTTTGGAGACCCTATTAGGCCACGAGTCCCGGTAGTAGAGGCGAGGTCTTTCAACCAGATTCTCCTGATTTGCACCCACTGTGCACTCGATTACCTCGTTGATGGTTTCACTAGTCAACTCCATATCCACCCTGTTCACTTGGGTCTTGCATATCCCGGTACTCCAAAAATCAAAGTTCGAATAGAACTCTTTCACCTCGATATCATAGGTGGGCGTGTCCAGGAAAATCACCCCCATTTCCGATGCTTTGAATGGCTAGAGGAATACCTCTAGGTGTAGTCGCTGCACATCCTCGACCATCATTGCCTTCACCTTCGTCGGATATAATTAAAACCAACATTTGCACCATCATTTTCATGCAGTCTTTGCTTATCTAAACCCAACGTGTACCAAATAAAATATTCTCTATTGACAAAAATCTGTGAAAGCTTTCTGATACTCATCTTTGCCGAAACTGAAAGATGCCAGATTGGTTTTTAACCAAGTGGATAGTTATGAGATTAAACGCATAGCTTTTGGTCGAGGAAATATTGATATACAACCAAATAGTTCCACAGATACTATCATTAGTTTTTTTAAATATCATGATTTGTCTTATCTAGAAAATATGACGTGTTCATTGAAATTTTCTTTTTCGTAAGTTCAAAGTACGGATGGGAAGTTCCTTTAATGCGACAATTAGACACCTGATTCCTAGTCAAACCCGAGAAGTTGTTGCAGAATTCAACTTGAAATGCAACTCAGTTGGGAGGTTTTTAATAGAAAGAAGGAACAGCGTCGAACGGACATGGCTGGCTGAATTTCTATTTATGCATTACAATTTGGAAATACAAAATTTTATTGAGCATGTTGATAACCGCGGATAAACAAAATTTTACTTTACGCTAGGTCAATTTTCCCTCAAGAATTACCTATGTTTAAAAAATAAGTAATAAAAGAACAATTAATTTCTATCCTTAAAATGAAAATAAACTTAATTTATTTTGAGATTAAAAAATAAATAATAAAAAAAGCAATATAATAATGTGCAATGTTTGAGCAAGGTTATTTAAATTTTGATGACAAAACGTGTAATCTTTGGCAGTAGTTGGACCAATCTATATGATGGTAACCTTTGGACCGAAATAGCCGAAAAACTACTTCACCTTCCAAAAACTTCTTTTCGCTTCCTTTCGAACACAAGTTGGTGCAATTGGGAATTTTTTTATCATCGTATAAAGGTTCACTGAACACAATTTTTGCAACAAAATCTTTGATATAATACTATACGTTCTAGAAAAAAAATCCACTTACCTTTAATTCATTTAACACGATAACTCCCCATAAAATATGATTGGAAAAATCCAACAATGGTTTTGAGACAAGAAGGAAGAAAAATTGCTTAGTTGGTACCCAATAGGTATTTTTGGGATGGAGCATGTGTAGTAGCAGGCATCCTTGCCCCTGGCACATGCCCTTGAGTTTTTATTAGAAACTAATTCACCATAGGTTGCCTATTTATATTACATCATGGATGAAGAAAAATGATAAATAATAACATAACTCAAGGGCAAGAAATTTATACATATGCCATCTAGAACATTGTCGGATATACTTAAAACCAACATTTGCACCACCATTTTCATGCAGTCTTTGTTTATCTAAACCCAACGTTCACCAAAATAAATTATTCTCCATTGACAAAAATCTGTGAAAGCTTTCCAGTTTTCATCTTTTTCGAAAACTGAAAGACGCCAGATTGATTTTTAACCAAGTGGATAGTTATGGGATTTAACGCATAGCTTTTGGCCGAGGAAAGGTTGATATACAACCAAATAGTTCTACTGATACTGTCATTAGTTGTTTTTCTAAATATCATGATTTGTCTTATCTAGAAAATATGATGTGTTCATTGAAAATTACTTTTTCGTAAGTTCGTGGTACTGATGGGAAGTTCATTTAATTCAATAATTAGGCACCAGATTCCTAGTCAAACCCGGGACGTTGTTGCAGAATTCAACTTAAAATGCAACTCAGCTGAGAGGTTTTTAATAGAAAGAAGGTACCGCATCGAACGAACATGACTTGCTGAATTTCTATTTATGCATTACAATTTGAAAATTCAAAATTTTATTGAGCATGTTGATAACCGCGGATAAAAAACATTGTACTTTACTCTTGGTCAATTTTGCTTAAACTATGCACACTGTGTCATACCTTAATTTGCTCAACCAATGCACGTTGCAATACATTCACCATTTCCCTCAAGAATTACCTATGTATAAAAAATAAGTAATAAAAGAACAATTAATTTCTATCCCTAAAATCAAAATAAACTTAATTTATTTTGAGATTAAAAGTTAACAAATAAAAAAGAAATCTAATAATGTGCAATGTTCGAGTAAGGTTATTTAAAACTTTGATAACAAAATGTGTAATCTTTGGCAGTTGTTGGACCAATCTATATGATGGTAACCTTGGACCGAAATAGCCGAAAAACTACTTCACCTTCCAAAAACTTCTTTTCTCTTCCTTTCGAACACAAGTCGCTGCAATTGAGATTTTTTATCATCGTATTAAGGTTCATTGAACACAAATTTTGAAACGAAATCTTGGATATAATACTATACATTCTAGAAAAAAATTCCGTTTCCCTTTAATTCATTTAACACAATAACTCCCCATAAAATATGCTTGGAAAAATTCAACAATGGGTTTGAGAAAAGAAAGAAGAAAAGTGGCTTAGTAGGTACCCAATAGGTATTTTTGGGATGGAGCATGTGTGTCTAGCAGACATATCCTTGCCCCTGGCGCATGCACTTGAGTTTTTATTAGAAAACAATTCATCATAGGTTGAATATGTATATTACATCATGGATGAAGTGAAATGATAAATAATAACATAACTCAAGGGCCAGAAATTTATACAGATGCCATATGGGACAGTGTCGGATATACTTAAAACCATCATTTGCACCACCATTTTCATGCTGTTTTTGCTTATCTAAACCCAACGTGTACCAAAATAAAACATTCTCCATTGACAAAAATCTGTGAAAGCTTTCTGGTTTTCATCTTTGCCAAAACTGATAGATGCCAGATTGATTTTTAACCAAGTGGATAGTTATGGGATTAAACGCATAGGTTTTGGTTGAGGAAAGATTGATATACAACCAAATAGTTCTACTAATACTGTCATTAGTTTTTTTCTTCTAAATATCATGATTTATCTTATCTAGAAAATATGACGTGTTCATTGAAAATTTATTTTTCGTTAGTTGGTTGTATGGATGGGAAGTTCCTTAAATTCGACAAATAGACACATGATTCCTAGTAAAACCCGCAACGTTGTTGCAGAATTCAACTTGAAATGCAACTCAGCTGAGAGGTTTTTAATAGAAAGAAGGAACTGCGTCGAACTAACATGGCTGGCTGAATTTCTATTTATGCATTACAATTTGGAAATACAAAATTTTATTGAGCATGTTGATACCCGCAGATAAACAACATTGTACTTTACGCTATGTCAATTTTGCTCAAACTATGCACGTTGTGTTATGCCTTAATTTGCTATACCGATGCACGTTACTATATATATTCAACATTTCCATCAAGAATTACTTATGTATAAAAAATAAGTAATAAAAGAACAATAAATTTCTATACTTAAAATCAAAATAAATTTAATTTATTATGAGATTAAAAGATAACTAATAAAAAAAAAATCTAATAATGTGCAATGTTCGAGCAAGGTTATTTAACATTTGATAACATAATGTTTAATCTTCGGCAAAAGTTGAATCAATCGATATGATGGTAACCTTTGAACTGAAATAGCGGAAAAACTACTTCATGTTCCAAAAACTTCTTTTCGCTTCCTTTCGAACACAAGTTGGAGCAATTGGGCATTTTTTTATCACCGTATTAAGGTTTACTGAACACAAAGTTTGCACCAAAATCTTGGATATAATACTTCATATTCTAGAAAAAAATCCGCTTCCCTTTAACTCATTTAACACGATAACTCCCTATAAAATATGCTTGGAAAAATTCAACAATGGGTTTGAGACAAGAAGTTAGAAAAGTGGACTAGTTGGTACCCAATAGGTGTTTTTGGGATGGAGCATGTTTGGTCTAGCAGGTATCCTTCCCCTAGTGCATACTCTTGAGTTTTTATTACAAAACAATTCACCATAGGTTGCCTATGTATATTACATAATGGATGAAGCGAAAGGAAAAATAATAACAAAATTCAAGGGCAAGAAATTTATAAAGATGCCATCTGGAATGTCGTCGGATATACTGAAAACAAACATTTGCACCACCATTTTCATGCAGTCGTTGCTTATCTAAACCCAAGGTGTATTAAAATAAAATATTCTCCATTAACAAAAATCAGTGAAAACTTTTTGGTTTTCATTTTAGCCCAAACTGAAAGATGCCAAATTTGTTTTTAACCAGGCGGATATTTATGGGATTAACTGCATAGCCTTTGATTGAGGAAAGACATATATACAACCAAATGGTTCTACAGATACTGTCATTAGCTGAGAGGTTTTTAATAGAAAAAAATAACCGCTTCGAACAGGCATGGGTGACTGATTTTCTATTTATGCATTACAATTTGAAAATTCAAAATTGCATTGAGCATGTTGATAACCGCAGACAAACAACATTGTACTTACGCTATGCCATTTCGAACACAAAATAGTGGAAACACTACTTCACCTTTTGGGATGGAAAAACTACTTCACCTTCCAAAAATTTCTTTTCGCTTCCTTTCGAACACAAGTTGGTGCACTTGGGAATTTTTTTATCATTGTATCAAGGTTCATTGAACACAAATTGTGAAATGAAATCTTGGATATGATACTATACATTCTAGAAACAATTCCTTTTCCCTTTAATTCATTTAACACGATAACTCCCCATAAAATATGCTTGGAAAAATCCAACAATGTGTTTGAGACAAGAAGGAAGAAAAGTGGCTTAGTTGGTACCTAATAGTTATTCTTGGTATGGAGCATGTGTGTCAAGTAGGCAACCTTACCCCTTGATGTGACGACAAATGCATGTGTTTTCCAAAGCATTTAACATCTCTTTTGTTATGTTTTTGTTGCAAGATTTCTAG
>JAULKM010000007.1:5802786-5812994 GCA_032355605.1 Rubia tinctorum
CTTCTGCCTCGGCCAGAACAAGAGTTTCCAGGTTCAAACCCTAATCGTTGACTGGGAAATTCAAACTCTGGCTTCTTCGGCTGCATAGTACTCTCACCCAACCTTGCTTTTATCAATAAATCATTCATGGAGATGTGATGTTGGAGCTTGACTGGCGTTTAAAGGTTCTTACGCAAGCCTTTCATGAATCAATTCTTGATGAATGTGTCGTCTTCTTTCATCCCGACCCTTCTCATGGTCAACTCAAGATCTTTCCAGTATTCATCAACTGTGTGATTTCCTTGCTTCATGTTGGCCAAATAAGAGTGTTGTTCCATTAGATAAGTTGGCGGAACATGATAGTGACGAAGCTCGGACTTCAATCTCTCCCAGGTGGAGATAGGTTTCTTCCCGGAAAGTTGTCTCTTTTCTCTCAAATTCTTCCATCATTCGGCCACATAATGAGTGAAGGAATACTGCACCACCTTAAATTTTCTTTCTCCTTATATTTTTTGAGATCAAACAGATTCTCAATCTTTCGCCCCCAATCAAGATACTTTATCGGATTGTGTTTACCATCAAATCGAGGGATATCATACTTCAATCCCTTGATGTCTCGAGCATATTCTGAACTTGAACCTGTACTCGAACTGGCCCTCATTATCCTTCATGGATCATGATTTTGATCGTGGTAATGCCTTCTTGAAGATCCTCGGTGCGATCGCCTTCCCGATTCATTTGAATCTTCATGGGAACTACCATAACCTTGAAATTTGTGAACAAAACCCTGAGGATCGTCTCTTATGGTCGTGGATTGTGGTTTAGGAAATGCCATGGTGTCATTTTTTCTCGCCAATCTCTGCACCTCACTCATAAGTGCATTCATAGTGACAGCAAACTGATCGGGATCAACAGGTTCATTCGGTTTGAAATGATGTCACTCCAAACTATCCAGAGCATCATATTGTGGTTGGTCACCCCGTCTACTACTAATGGACGCATTCGTCAGTGGTAGATTGTTGGTATTTCTAACAAAAGGCTGGACGAATGGATTATCATCCACCATCTCCGCTAAACTGCTAAGAAAAATAAACGGTTAGTGTAAAAATCGTCCTCCCTTCCCTTTGTTTGGTAAGGTAGCTCACCAAGTGTATATCATTCAAAAATCACAAGTGAATGCTAATATAAGGGCAATCGATCAATTCACCGCTAATTCAAAGCAAGATAGGATAAAAGTACTGCAAAGCTTATTTCAAAATTTCAAAATATATAAACTCAAAATTGGGTTCTAATATCAATAGTTCCAAATTCTGCAAAGAATAAGGATCAATATGCAATTTGAATGGCACAAATTGGAGTTGTAATGAAGAAGTTGCGATCAAAACAAGAATGATTTATATAAGTTTCAAATAAGTTCCGAAAATTTAAGAAACTTTTCCGAAATCAAATTGGATTAGAGATTTAACCCCAAATCCCTTGTGGTAAGGGATTTTGAGACTTACTTGCTGCCCAAGATAAATTTTCAGATCAATTTCCCCCTCTCAATTGGATTCGACTTCCTTTTCCTTTTCCGATTAGGATTTTGTTTCCTTTTCCTTTTTCAAATCGGATTTCCTTTTTCTTTTCTTTCTTTTTCAGCCTCAAATCCGAATTTCACACACTATATAACACTCACAATCAGAATCTTATTCTCCAAATAAATTTCTGCCGCATAACATTTTCCAATTTTTTCCAAAAATTGCAAAACAGCACCGAAATTTTGAAAATTACAAAAAGGCCCCAAATTTCTGATTTCCAAGCCCCAATTCCGATTTTGAAATCCCAGAATATGATACCCTTTTTTATTTTCTAAAAATTTTGGAAAAAAATCTCATATATAAAACTTGGAATAAGAAATCTGCGACAACTTCCTCTCGATTCAAATGAAATTCGAGGTATTCAAAATCGTAAGGATCAAGAATATGACACTATATGTGGAAAATAACATAAGACTCTATTTATTATTTTTTGTTTAAGGTGCGATAAAGAATTCAAGATCACGGAATCAAAGAACGATAAAGAAAACAAATAGGATTATGAGCATGCAATAATTTTTCAGAAGAGTTGACGAAAAATATCGCAAGTGCATAAACTGTATAAGCTACCTAAAAACTACAAAATTGATCGAGAAGTGAAGGCCGGTAATATCAGTTAACGCTCAGACCCTTCGACGTCCTCCTGACTCGATTGAAGAAGGTGAAGGCGGAAAATTAATACCGAAGTATTCTAACTCTTGGACCCTTCGACGATCTTCGACTCTAGATTCAATCCTCCTGTTAAGAAAGATCAAACAAACACTGTTAAAATATGACACGAAAGAGTTTATAAATTTTAGAGAAAAATTTCAAAAATAAATAAGTGCATAAACTCGAAACTCCTGAAGATTTTCGGTCACATGGATCTTTTGCTTTGCTCTGATACCAACTGATATGAATCTCCTTGTGAAAACTCTGGATTGCAGAATTTTAGATCTTTAAATAACCAAGGAATTTCACAAACCCTAGTATAGCCGTACAAACTGATCAAAACTAGCTCTCGAGATCTTGAACAGCTCGAGATAAGTGAAGCTAAATAGCCCCCAAGGTTAGTTCACAAATTGAAGGTATTGATACTTAATTAACCCGCAGGATTAAACAACAATGAAAATAGCTCGCAAGCACTGATAATGATCTCAAAATTATGAATATATGATTGAAAAAAGGTGAAGAATAATCTCGTCCAACCCCTCTATTTATAGGGCGACATAAACCATAATCACAACTGGAAACTGAATCGACTTATGGCAGGTTGAAGAAGTTAAAATCATATCTAACTAAAATATCTAAAATAAATGAATTTATACTCGAATTCCTCTCCAAGTCATCTTGAATAATATTATTTTATATAATCTTACCAAATCTAAGTCTAATCGGTATAAAACTAAATATTATAAACCCTAATGGACTGTATTTTCGACATTCAGCTCTTCAAAGCCCACATGGATAAGCTTATCAGTCCAATAAACCCAAAATGAAATAATTTTACAATATTTTACAAAGATCACACTACCTCGTTAAAACCCAGTGGGAAAAAAGATGATATTGTTCTTCACGACGTTTTCAGTTAATCGACGAGATTGAATAATTAATCTAAACCCTAAACCCTAATTCCTGAACCCTAAACCCTCCATCGTCCCCGTTTAGCCCCTCGTTTTTTCTTTTCCAATCATTTTTTCCTCTTTTAAGGGAAAATTAATTAGCTACGGATTTTAAAATCCACTTAATTGGAATTACCAAATCCAAAAAAGTTAATTTTAAGGAATTAAGTAAGGAATTAAAATCCACTTAATTAGAATTACCAAATCCAAAACGTTAATTTTCAGGAATTAAGTAAGGAATTAAAATCCATTCCTTTTTCCTTTTTTCTTTTTCCCTTTCCATTTTCCTTATTTCCTTATTTCCTTTTATATTTTCTTTATTTCCTTAATTTCTTTTCTATTTTTCTTATTTCATTTTTCCCCCGCCGTCTTCCTCCTTCCTTTCGCCGTCCTCCGCCGCCTGCCACCGCCCCACCACCTCGCCAACACCATCTATTCCCCACCAGCTCGCCACCACCATCCACCCTCCACCTCACCATCTCGCCACCACCATCCATCCTCCGCATCTCGCCACCACTATCTGTCTTCCGCCACCTCGCCACTACCATCTATCCTCCACCAGCCAGTACACCATCACCATCTATTCTCCTCCCCGCCACCATCTATTCTTCTCCCCACCACAGGAGCCCGCGCCACCATCTCCACTTGCTTCCCCCGCCATAAACCAATCCCGATAGTGAAATGGAAGCCTTCCAAGTTGTTCAGGTGAGCGATGGAGATGAGGGTTTCAAACTATGACGTCGATGGTGACGTCGAGGGTTCAGAGAAGGAGAAAAGGAGCAGGTGGAGCTGCTCGAGAAGGAGAAAAGGAGAGAAAAGAAAAGAGAAGGAGAAAAAGAGAAATAAAAAGGAAAGAAAGGGGAAAATAAAAAGGGAAATGTAAAATTATTATTCTATCCTTAAAATTGACGTTTTGACTGGATGGAAAGGGCCCGATTTAAAAGTTTTGTCAGCTGAGGGGTTAAAAGTATTTAAAAAAAGGGATAAAAGAGGACGATTGAGGGAGTTCAGGGGTCTCCAAGTCGTTCGCCCTAAAAATAAAATAAGAAAAGGAAAACAAAAATATGAAATTACTAAGTTGCCCTTAAAATTAATGTTTTTGACCAAAATTAACTCTTTGACCAGAGGAAGGACTACGATTTAACAGTTTTGACAGTTGAGGGGCTAAAAGTATTTTAAAAAAGGGAAAGATGAAGGGAGTTTAACGGTCTCCCAAATCGTTCGCCCTTTTATTGGAGGAATTTGAATGTTGAAAAAAATCAACAAAAATTTTCATACAAGACAACTTTGTCCCCTTTAATTTTGGAGCATAAATTTTGAAGAGCATGCCTAACTCCCTCATAAAGAAGTAAATATTTATAAAAATAAAAAATGCACGTCATATTATTCACAATACACATCAAATAACGCAATAGAAAACGAATTACTCCATACTACTCCCATTTTAATTTTCAACTCCTCAGAAAAATACTGCAGCCCTCCTCGTGATGAAAATATAATTGCGGGAAAAAAAAAGGTAGTGGCATATGCCGTAAATAGTGAATGAACAAGTCCGCGTAGGCGCCTGCTGCTTGGCCACGGATTCCCTCTCTGCCTGCACATTGGACCACCCTGGACCCACCCGCCACTCAGACACGCACTACCGCCAATTCTTATACTATTACGTGTTAGATTTATTTCCACTCTTATTTTTTTACGGAATTTTTTCAATTAAAGTTGTCGAACTTTAATCATATATTTCAATAGATATACGAGCAATAATATTATCTCATGAGATACCATTAGATTCATTTTAATTTTTAAATATTAATTTTTTATATGCCGTTATTATACGTAATTACATATATTTATAGTCAAACATGTTTATTGAATATCGTGATTTTTTTTACAATTTAAGCTAGAATAGAGGGAATATCAAATTTTAAATTTATATTTGGATAGATATATGAACAATAATAATTATTTTTAATATTATACTATGAACAACATTAGTACTATTTTTTCTAATTTATTTTTAAATGTGACTTACTCCATCTGTCTTAGCGTAATATTCCTATTTCTTTTTTTTACATTGACATTTATGTATACCGATGTGATAAAGAAGTGGAGAATTAAACGAGTTGGTCAAAAGTCAACTCTAACTTCGAGCCTAAATGACGAAATAGAAATTCTTTGTTGAGATA
This sequence comes from Rubia tinctorum, assembly GCA_032355605.1. NCBI lineage: Eukaryota > Viridiplantae > Streptophyta > Magnoliopsida > Gentianales > Rubiaceae > Rubia > Rubia tinctorum. Next base: position 5,808,124 of record JAULKM010000007.1, read on the forward strand.
GACAGAAATGAAAAATAGGAACATTACAGTGATGAAGGGAGTAATATATATTTTTTACGAAATACGCTATTCGTCTCACAAAAATTGACATATTTACTTTTACTTTTGATACTATAATTTAGGAGAACTGATGTCACAGAGAATAATTGTAAAAGTAGTGATATTTTAGGAAAACAATGAGTCTAGTCTCCAAGTTATTAAAGTTAAAGAGCAAACTTTGGAAATTTAACAACACATTCTTTGTTATTTTGGATTATTTTCAAAATATGTCATACGAACGAAAAATGAATATTATATCATCAATGAAGATAAAAAAATTTGCATTGCATTAATCGGATCATAAACTTATAACAGTCACAAATTGCATAATAAAATTTTAATATTGCATCTGAAACCTTTTACCTTTTTCTATTCTAATTAAATATCGTCTTTTCACAACCTTATGGAGAGACGATTTTTCCAAGACTTTACCTATTGAAAGATGGTCTTCGGAAAGACGGTCTTCAGAAAGACGGTCTTCGGAAAGACGGTCTTCAGAAAGACGGTCTTCGAAAAGATGGTTTTCGGAAAGACGATTTCTCTCAAGACTTTACCTTTAATATTATTGATTGATAATAAAATGAGATCGAAAATATACTCCCCTGTCCCAGATTAATTGACACACTTTCTATTTTCGTTCGTCCCACATAAAATGACACACTTTAATTCTTACCCACAATGGTAAAGAATAATATGTTGTAAAATTGCTACAATATCCTTTTTAAGTTCAACAACTTTATGATTGAGCCGACGATTTTCTCAAACTATCCATACGTTTTCACAATTATTCTTTGACACCTCAATTTGCATAAAATACCAAACCAAATTTTAATGTGCTATTTATTCTGGAATGGAGAGAGTATCATTCTTATTATAATATGCTTTACGATAAAAAAAATTACACTGGAGTAGTATTTAAAATAGATAAAATATATTTAGCGAGAAAGTTTTCTCTTCGACCGACCAACGGTTAGACAAATTATATAAAAAAATCTTATTTTAATAATTATTATATTATAGTTATTTATACAATAAGATATATTTTAAAAGTTTATCAAAATTATAAAATTTTCATTTCAACAAACAAAAACAAAATCAGATACTCTCATTAATTATAAAATAATTTCATCTAAAATTTAATCGGTATAAAATAAGATTTTGTGATATTTACCATAATTTGCCCACTACAAGTATCTTACACACAAGAGCACCCGATCCCTCCCAAAAATACCCCTCCCCTCCCTCATATCATCATCTTGTTCGGCACATTTTTGCGATTCACACTCCACGCTACACTGCCAAGTGCCCCTTCTCACTCCTCCACTCTCTCTCCACACCTTCTTCAATATAAAAAGCATAAAAAAATGAACAAAAGAGAGGAGGAGGATGAGTTCTTGATTCTCCGCAGGAAGAATAAAAACAAGTAAAATCCCACTTCGACATTTGTTCACACATTCCTTTCTTTTTCTGGGCATCAATGGCGAAGAGCGAGGTGGTCGATGATCCGGTGGCGGTGAAAGTAATGGAGTTGAAGAGGGAGTTGCAGAGGCTGGTGAAAGCAATTGCGGTGGAGGATGACTGCGATGACGTCAGCCTCGACCGGGCCCACCTCGTTCTCTCTGCTCTCAAAGAATCCAAGACGAAACGATCCATGTCTCTGAAGCTTCATCAGTCGCCGGCCGACGTGCCGGAGGAGTTCCGGTGCCCGCTTTCTAAAAAGCTCATGAGGGATCCGGTTGTCATCGCCACCGGACAGGTTACGCTTTAAATTTTGTTTTGCATTTTGCTGTGGAGAGAGTTGCATTGTTTTTATTTTTTGTTGTTGAGAAGAAATAGTCAAATTTCATTCTTGTTTGTTTTGGTTGGATTTACGTTGACTAGTGTTATGAGTTTGCTGATGTGAGAATGGAGAGAATAGGTCAATCTTGATTCTTGTTTGATTTGGTTGGATTTAGGTTGACTGTGGATCTTGAGGAAAAAACTCGGAATTTGTCATGTCCAGATGTTCTTTAGTTCACATTTGTCATTGGAATTGAATTGAATTGACTTGACTTGATGTTCTTGTTCTGAGATTTTTTACCGTTGATGTTTTCGCAGACTTATGATCGGCCGTTCATTCAGAAATGGTTGAAGGAAGGGAGTAGGACTTGTCCTCGTACTCAGCAAGTGCTCTCCCACACGCTTCTTACGCCGAATCTATTGATCAGGGAGATGATTTCTCAGTGGTGTAAGAGCCGCGGGATCCAGGTACCGGACCCTGTCCAGTATTCGGAGGATGATGGCATTACTGAGGCGGACAGGGATCAGTTCATGAATTTGCTTTCGAAGATGTCTTCTTCGTTTCCTGATCAAAAGGAATCTGCGCGGGAGCTTCGAATGCTGACTAAGAAAGTTCCTTCATTCAGGTCGCTGTTTGGCGAGTCTGCTGATTCTATACCGCAATTGCTCTCTCCCCTTAGTCAGAAGAAGTTCGATAGTGGATTGCAAGAAGATGTGGTCACGACGCTATTGAATCTTTCCATCCACGACAGCAATAAGAAGCTTGTTGCAGAAACTCCAATGGTGATTCCTCTTCTTATGGAGGCATTGGTATTGGGGACGATAGAGACTAGGAGCAATGCTGCAGCTGCCCTTTTCACTCTGTCGGCTCTGGACTCAAACAAATCACTGATAGGGAAAGCCGGTGCTTTGAAACCCCTCATTGATCTTTTGGATGAAGGGCATCAGTTAGCGATGAAAGACGTTGCATCAGCCATTTTCAATCTGTGCATCAGTCATGAGAATAAGGCGCGAGCTGTTAGAGAAGGCGCTGTGAAAGTTATCCTGAATAAGATCAAGAATCGGGTGCTGGTGGACGAGTTAGTTGCCATTCTAGCAATGTTTTCAAACCATCAAAGGGCTGTCGAGGAGATGATAGAGTTTGACGCAGTTCCATGCCTTTTCAGTGTCATCAGGGAGACATCGTGTGCGCGAAACAAGGAGAACTGCATTGCCATTCTTCATTCGATCTGTTTCAGCGACAGGAAGAAATGGAGGGAGATGAAGGAAGAAGAGAAGACTTATGGCACTATAACTCATCTGATGGAAAACGGTACTTCAAGAGCTAAGAGAAAAGCCAGTGCCATTCTCGAAAGGCTGAACAGGACGGTCAATTTCACGCATACGGCTTGATGATGATCACGAAGCTCGATCCATTCCCCGGCTCAAAAATTTTGTAAATTCTACATCCTTTTTCTCAAACTTGATAGTGGTTCATATTGTAAATTCTGTGGTGTCTCTCCAAGGTTTTGATCTCATCAGCTTTTCTGTGTCCATTAGTATAGTAAAACAGTCCTTGTGCATAGTTACAATAGGGAGCTTTTCTCCTTTTCCTTTTGGTTTTTTTTTTCAAGAGAATCTCTTTCATATTGCTCAATAAACAAGCTGCTAGTACTTGTTTGAATGATTTGAATTGGTAAAAACAAGCTTTATCTTGGAATATCTTCCTTTCCTATCTACTTGGGGGATTTTGTTGGTTTTTGCCATTTGTCTGTCTTTATGCAAACGGGAATGGTGTGGATGTAATGAATATGGCTTTTAGTATGGTGGTCCAATTTTTCCATTCCTATTGCAACATTCATTAAAACTACTTTATGGGGAAAAGCTCATGAGAAAGAACACAGTGAAGCAGTGATACAGAGGGGAAGAAGTAAATGAGGAGTGACAGACAGCAAAAGAGAGAACACTCCTTTGCGGTAATATTCATGTGAGATTAAAGAGGATGAATTTACAGCATCAAATGTAAAGTGACAAAAAGGAATAATGGAAGGCCAGGCAGGCATTGTGTTCTGCCAAGTCCATGCTATTGGAAGTGGCACAGGGATTTGAAGGGAGAAGAGTGAAGATTAGATGGTTGCAGAAGACCACAATATTATCCCACATGCAACTCGTGTTGGATAATGAGTGTATGGTGTGGGTTTTTGACTTTTGCTATCCACTTCTTGCCATGACCTGGATTTGTTTGATTGGATGGATGGAGCAACATTACACTTACACACATGTATTGTCATAATCTATTTTTTATTCTATGGTAGGTATAAAAAAAACTCAAGTAACGTCTCTGTCCCAACTGAACTTGCACTTTTACTTTTCGAACACTAACCTTTGATCAAAATTTAATCGCATGTTTGAACAATAATATTATCGCATATGATGTTGTTCAATTCGTCGTAACAAGTGGTTTCTAAATATCAACTTTTTAGTTGTCGTTGTTATACGTAGATAAATATATTAACGGTCAAACATGTCTTTTGAACAGGGTATAAATTAAAAGCAAGAATGCAACCCTAGTTGGTACGGAGGAGGGAGTACTATGAGTTTGGCTTGGATCACGCATCATAAATTCATAATACTCTCCGTATGTTTTATTTGGGAAAAACCCCTCTTTGACATGGAAGTGCACATGTCCCTCATATTCATTATAGTAGATTAAGAACGATATATTGATCTAAACAGTTAAAGCATTGGATCCTTATGAACATACTATACTAGTATGTCTTAAACACGTAACAACGTTCGCTTTTACTGTTTTACAATGAGATATTACTTTTAAATTTGTAACAACGTCAAAAAATAGCATAATTCCAAGTAGTATAGGAATAGTCGTATAGACTATCACCTTGTTTTTCTTGTGGGGGTGGTGGAATAGACTACTAGAATATCAACAATAGTCAAAAGGGGAAAATGGGAAATTTTTGTTGAGTGGTACAAAAGCAAAATGTAAAGTCACATGTGATGAATTTAATTATGGTGTAATGGTGAAGACACATGTGGTAAAGTGTTTAATTGATTGG
>JAULKM010000007.1:5813094-5830882 GCA_032355605.1 Rubia tinctorum
TGTTTCTATTTATGAGGTTTGGAGAGCCAAATAAAATTCTCCCATTCACTATTAGTGGATGTTTAATCTAAAAAAAACAAATACAAGTAAAGAAGGGGGGTTGACCTACCTCATCAATTAGTTTGATGGTTAAAAGTGATCAGAAGAAATTGATTGGCCGAAATAGAATGATTGAAATAGTTCAGTATCCACAGTTCATTAAGGTAAAAAGAAAAAATAATAATTTGACCCTAAATTTGTCATGCAAATGACAAGTGATGGGATAAAATGAACTTTAAAAAAGATTGACTTGACGAAATGACCTTGCCTCTTATGTTTAGAAAGTTTGATGGTCAAAAAGTGAAAAGAAAAAAACTAGCGGCCAAGGTAGAACGATCGAGATAGTTTTATAACCATAGAAATTGTTTTCCCTTAATAAATTAAAATAAACTAATCAAACGTTCATTAAGATGAAATGAATTGAACTTAAATAATTGAACTAAAACATAGTTAAATTAAAAATAACACGATCTAAATCAAGATCATTTCGTTCTTGCTTATCCAAACAAGGTCATACTCCCTCCGTCCCAAATAAAATATTACAATTTCCTTTTTCGTTCGTTTCAACAAAAAATACACATTTTAAAAACTATATAAAATGGTAAAGAATATATTGTGAAATTATTATAATGTTCTCTTCAACTTTAACAAATTTCAAACTAGACCCACTGTTTTCTTAAAATGTCCCAGTTTTTTACACATATTTTTCGTCACATCAACTTGCAGAAAAGAGCAAGTCAAAAGCAAATGTGTCATTTACTCTGGGACGGAGGAAGTATTTCTTTTTCAATTCAACTAAATTAAACTGAATAGAGTATATCTTATTATAATTTATATCTAATAATACAAGAAATGGATTTAATTGCATTGATGATAAGCAGAGAATTGGACCTTAAGCATATCCATGTTGATCAAGGGCAGATCCAGGCCACCAGCCCCTGTTCCCACCGCTAGGATTTCCCCCCCACCATCACCAACCACCTCTAGGGCTTCCTCCCGCCACCACCAGCCACCCTTCCCGTCGCTAGGGTTTCCACCCTGCCACCACCAGCCACCCCTTCTGTATCAGTCTTTCCCCCACCATCGTTAGGGCTTCTGCCACCACCAGCCACCCCTTCTACATCAGCCTTCCCCCCAACCCCCGTCATCGCTAAGGCTTTCACCAACACCACTTAGCTCCGTTGTGTCGAGCCCAACCCTAGCACCGGCGCCAACCCAACCCAACCCAATCTTAGTGTTCGTGCCACCGATCCCAACCCTAGCTAAGCCCACCATCGCCACTCTACCACCGCTCGCGAATTGCCTCCATCGCCTCTTTTCTCTGTTGCGAAGCGCCTCCATCGCCTTCTTTCTCCGGGAAGCATTGCAAATCGTCTCCATCGCCCACATGAGTAATGCCTAAAACAATCAAAGAATAAAACCCAAAACCCAATAACGGCAGAGAAGAAAGAAAATGAGAAAAGGAAGAGAAGGATAAATGAGTAATTAGGATTTAGGGGCATTATAGACCTTTTAAATTCTTTTTGTTTTTTCCAGAGGGGTAAAATAGTCTTTTCACTAAATTTCCATAATGGATAATTTGCACTTATACTTACAATGTAGGGTTATATTTGCACTTTCAATTATTAAAATGTTATATTTGCACTTATGTGAATTAGGTATGGTTATATATGAAATTTTCTCCTCTATCTTTTTTCACGTTTAAACACCAACTGTGTTTTCGTTCAAACACCCAATTTTCATATCCAAAGAAATTAATAATGTCATAAGAAGAATAGGGGAAATGTGAATTTCTTTGAACTTCATATCAAATTTTGAGTAATAAACTACTTTGATATTGCATTAAATTGCAGCTGCAAGCGCCGAGCGGCATCCACTGACAAAAGGGAGGAAATATCCTCTACAACTCACTTTTTAATTACTCACTCTATTCATTAGAGTTTGGCACTTCACTTTATGGCTCAAGTTTTTAGGCTTGGCCATAAAGTGAAGTGATAGTTGACAAAAATAAAAAGTTGTTGCTGACAATTTGGAAATTTAGCACAATTCTTTGCTTACACTCTCCCTCCAAAAATGTGGATAGTCACATTTTAAAAGAGGGAAATCCTGCAAATTTAAAATTGAAACCTTTTTCATCATTACATTTTTGGGCCTTGTAAAATAAAGAGTCCAAGTCCCCCCCCCCCAATAAGAAACCACGCTGAACATTTACAAGACAGAGCTAAATATATTTCCTAAGTGTGAACTACATGGTTAATTATTCTGCTTCATGGTTGCAAGTTCCAATATTTTGATTTCCTAAGTGTCACCCATGGATAATGAATCCTCTAGGCACCGTCTAACTGAAGTTGAAAGAAGCCAGATTGGAGTGTTCCTGCTATAACATCAAGAACATGGTCGAACTTCTCATCAATGTCGGTTGGAGGCTGCGGACCTGTGGGGAACATCAATCCGCACAATCAGTCGCTTTGCAGACCTACAAAGAAAACAACAATCAACAGGGGTTGAATTTAATTTGAGCAGAAATATCAAGGGAAAGAATGGGAGAGAAAAAATAGTAGTCGACAAAGTTGTTGCTTTGTCCATTCCACTGCAGAAAAAGATAACACAACGGGGGTTTTGCAACTGAAATGCATTGTGAGTTTAGGAACAATGCACAACTGGATCAAAATGGGGGAATTTAGAAGTCACTCAAATGTTATTAAGCCTATGACATCAAATGTCAACCAACTACGTCGCCTACATTACTGTGTAAGTCATCTAACTCACAACATTGTCATTGCCAAAACCTATTTCAGAGACATGCACCATGTGATTCACATCGATGAAAAGTGGCTTTTCCTAACTAGAGTTTCCGAGAAGTATTACCAATTACCAAAAGAATTAGAACCCCACAGAGTAGTTGGAAACAAAAGGTACATAAAGAAAATCATGTTCCTAGCTGCAGTTTGTAGGTCTATCATAAACAACGAGGGGTAGGTTCTATTCGATGGTAAAATAGGGATATAGACATTAGTTGAAAAGGTTGCAGCCAAGAAAAAAAATAAGAACAGGTCTGCCGAAACCTTGGAAACAAAAAAATATTTAGTCAATTACTAGAGAGGTGACAAAGAAGTTCATACTAACTAAGTTAGTACCAGCGATAAAGAGGAAATGGCCACTAATGGCTAGCACTCGCATCTTAATTCAACAAGACAATGTGAGACCTCATATTACAGATGATGATGTAAAATTTAGAGCTATTGCAACCTCAGATAGGTTTGACATTAGGTTAGGGTTTCAGCCACCAAATTCCCCCGACTTGAATGTTTTGGGTTTAGGCTTTTTCAGAGCTATTCAGTCTTTACAGCAGAAGACTCGTTCGTACACAATTGATGACCTAATTGTGGCAATAGAAACGGCTTTCATGGGACTCGAGGCCAAGGCACTGAACAAAGTATTCCTTACGCTACAAGGGTGCATGGTTGAGATAATGAAAAGTCGAGCAACAGGTATAAAGCACCACACATGCACAAAGACAGACTCAAACGGCAGGGGCTACTTCCTATTGACCTCGAGGTAGACAACCAGCTCATTATGGATTGCATTCAGTACTTGCAGGAAAGGAATGCAACTGGAGGACTCAGATGACTTAGACCGCAATTAATAGTGACTAGCAGCCAGCATATAGTATGAGCAGTGAAGTGGTTCAAAAATATTAAATGCTAACTCCGACTATGGGGTGGTTATATTCGATAGTAGCTATGTTAAACACGTGTAATATTTTGTAAGCATGTTTAAATACAACCACTATGAATAGAAATGGATGTTTTGTAAACTACAATATCTCCTATTTTATTTTCATACTATATTTCATGGAATAACTGTTTCGAAAAGAGTTGGTAAACCATAGACATCAATTCAGTATCGATGCAAAATGCAGTGTTGACGGAACTGAGGACATCTTACATAGTAGAACTAAGGAGTGTTGACGGAAGTAACAGTCTGGACGTGTTCAAATGCTGATACATTATGTGCCACTTCATGCCATTTTCATTCAGTTTCACTTCAGATTCACATTCCCTATCTGAAACCTATCTGGACGTGTTCATTTTGCATGCTTAGCTATACTATCCTCCTATTTATTATCATTATTGTCAAGCTACACATGACCACAAACTCTGCCTCACAAAAACAATCACGAAAACCTAAACCAACAAAATATGCATTGTTCAAAATTGCATCTTAAATGAATTCGTAAATATGCATTACTCAGGTTATCTTAATTATGCATTACTCAGGTCAATAAACTCCATCTGCAGTTCTTGTTCTCATCATCTTAAAATTGAATGCATCTGGGTTCCTAAATGCAGCCTTTTCATTGAATTCATGTCTTCCAAACAAACCCGACATGTTAATATCATACATAAAATAGCTAATTCAAACACGCAAACAAATACATTCTAAAATTAACCGAAAAAACACTTGTAAAGCCACTTCCTTATTGTGGAAAGCTTTTGCTTGGACGACATAGTCCTTATGCTTTTTCAGAATCCCAAACTTCTTTCTACCTTGCCTGCAAAGCATTGAGGCAGAAAACACATGTAGCAGAAAAACACAGTAAATTTTATATACTTTCTAAACACAGCAAAACACATAAAACGCATCTAGCACCAAACTTCTTTATATACTTGCTAAAACACATAAAACACATCTAGCACCAAACTTATTTATATACTTGCTAAACATTGAGGCAGAAAACAACATAACTGTAAGCAAAACACAATCAGACAGGTTTAGTTGTGACCATGAATCTTCAACTCCCATATACACATATAGCAGCAGCTACACCTACATAACAACAGAAAAACAGCAGTGCTCCCCCGCCGAATTTAGTACAACATGAAACGAAAATGTGCACATGAATAATCAACAACTTCACAATAAGGCATAATAATACATCAAATACTAATAAATTTTTCGGCCCTTGAGTTACTATTACAAATGGTCAGGTTTCCAGGCTGAACTGTTAGAGCTACATTAGCTATTACAAAATATTAGTACACCATTATATACAATACTACAACATGATATATCCTACCATCTAAGTCCTAGCCATAAAAAAATGCCAAAAAATGCCCCATGTGTTATAGCACCTGCATACTTTATCACTAACATTCGGGTAATTAAGAGCCCAAAACTTGATAAGGGCTTTAGGTGGGGGGAGTCTTTAAAATAATTGATTAACCTAGCTTTAAACCAAGGTTTCTTAACAAGATTCACCTCGAATAAATTGATGGGGTACACATTGATGACATCAATGACGGTGGAATGAAATGTTGAAAGTGGTTGCACCGGGGAATTCACTTCGTCATCATCTTCGTCCAGAGCGACATCTTCAGGGTCATATTCGTAGGTGTCAGCTGCAATTAGGGTTCCATCGGCACCCACGAACACCTTCTGACCAGATCTCAGCGCTCTGAATACGCAGCTTCTATTTCCATAGCACATCCTAGGCCTTGCAATTGCAGGAATGAAGATATTGCAAACAGGCGACTCCATCTTATCAGAAATGGACGGAGACGGAGGCTGCGTTTCATCATCATCAACATCCAATGTTATTGGCTCAGTCTCATCAACGAAGGAGTCATCTTCGCATGACTCGAGCATGGGTGGGTACTCAGAGTCGCCAGGGAGGGACCACATTGCCGGAAATTGCTCAAGTTTTTGATGAGGAATGTCAGCGACCATCAGTGGTTAGGGTTGGTAGTTTCTAAGGTTTGGGAGATAAGAGAAAATTTGGAATTTCCAGAGAAATGGATTGAACAAGTTTTTATGGGTTAGTTTAGAGGGATATGGATTGGGATTGACTTTCATGGGTTAGTTTGGAAATGGTTTGACTGGGACTAGACATAAATGGAGGGAAAATTATTCAATAATGTTTGCAAATCTGATGTTGACGTGAATTAAGAGGACAATTCAAATTTAAAAACTCAACAAAGCAAGACATCAGGTGTAAATGTCTAGAAATACCAGGGGTATAAGGGTAAAAGAAAATTTGGAATCTTTCCATTTTTGAATAAAAGCCAAAGTGTGCCATAAAAAATAAACAACTCTCTTTGGAAAGTATGTCAAACTCAAATGAACAGAGGGAGTATGAACTCTTCATATAAACTTAATCTGTGTTTGCTTGGAGTCTTGAACTAGTGAATAGTTCTATTCCATCTGTACTATTTCAAACTGCAATTAAATTATTCATTTAGTCAAAACTTTTTAATTTTGATCGTTAATTTAATTGGTGCATATTATTTTGTAATGCCTTATTAGATATTTTGTAACATATATTTTTCAAAATATTAATTTTCACAAATTTTATTTATCCTTAATAAAAAATAAACAATTTTCAAGTCAACCGATAAAAGTTAAAATGTGCAGTTTGACATGAAATGGAGGGAGTACTATGTTTAGGTCTTGCACGTAGATTCGGCTCATTCCAAGAACATTTTTTAAATAAAATTTACAATCTCTTATTTGGATACCAGTAAATTATATTTTTTTGTCATTTTGCAATTGAGTCCGTCTCTTGAAAGACGGTATTTCCATAAATTATGGAAAGACCAAGGTTTAACTGTAAATTTGAAGAAATCAAAATAAAATTTTTGGGTTGTATTAATTGGGTCATAAACATACCACTCCTAAATGTTGCATAATAAATTTTTAATATTACAACTTAAACCTTTTACCTTTCTATAATTCCAATTCAATCCGTCTTTCCATATGCATATGGAAAAACGGTCTTTCCCAAGACGTTGTCTTTGCAATTACTGAATAATTATTTAAACAAAAGGAAATTTATCATTTTACATACTAATATAATTTTGTCATGCTACTTCAATATTTAAATTAATAATAAATAAATAACTACGTTATATCTTATGATTAAGTTTATACATTGTCATTAGTTAATACACTTTCATACTTCTGATAATTATTCCATTATATATCACAAAATCTTTTTTACATCGTTTAACCATTAGACATGGTCATTTTAAATCAATATAAATTTTAGAGTGAATTAATACCTGTTTTCATATGAAGTTCCTATAAATTTTAAAATATTTTAAATAATATATTACAATACATGAATTATAATTCAACTTTAAAGATTGTAAAATGATATTTTCCATGAATTATATAATAGAAGACACTCTCATTATATATATTAAGTATCTAATTTTAATAAATTTGAAGTAAATTGAATGTAGAAGAAAATCAACAACAAAAATTTTCATATAAGACAACTTTGTCCACATCAATTTTGGAGCATAATTTTTTAAGAACATTACCTAACTCCCTTATAAAGAAGTAATAAATATTTACAAAAAAAAAAAGCACCTCATATTATACACATAACACACACATCAAATAACGCATAGAAAACGAATTACTCCATACTATACTCTCATTTTAATTTTCAACTCATCAGAAAAATAATGCTCCCCTCTTAGTGATGAAATTATAATATATAAAAACGTAGTGGCATGTGCCGTTGCCGTACATAGTGAATGAACAAGTCCGCGTAGGCGCCAGCTGCTTGGCCACGGATCCCCTCTCTGCCTACTCATTGGACCAACCTGGCCCCACCCGCCACTCAGACACGCACTACCGCCAAATTTCAAACTGCTATCTCAAGATCAACTGAATCTGCACATTTACTATATATTTGAATATATATATATATATATGAACATAAATATTATTTTATGAGATATTTTTATATTCGTCGTAAAATGTACTCCCTCCGTCCCACTCTAAATTGTTTATTTACTTTTTGACAATCAAACTTTGTAAACTTTGACTCTAAATATAAATTAGTATGTAAATAATAAATATATCATGTGAGATATTGTTAAATTTGTCTTAAAAGAAGTATCAAATTTTCATGCGACATTATTATAAGTATCTAGAGATATTTATGGTCAAACATTCTCATTGAAAATCGTGAAAAAGTAAATAAACAATTTAGAGTGGGACAGAAGGAGTAGTTTCTAAATATTAATTTTTTTATGCGGTGATATTGTCTTTAGTTACACATAGTTACAGTCGAACATATTTTTTGGAAATCGTTAAAAATATTCTGTGCAAATTCCCCTATGGAGGGTGTAATATTATATATGTCTCAATTCTATTGCATTCTTACTTTTAAAATAAAATAAAATACCGTTCTATGCTTCTTTGCCCCGCTTTAAACTGTACATAATTTTTCAATTAAAATTGTCGAAATTTGACCACATAGTCAAATAGATATACGAGCAATAATATTATCGTATGAGGCACCATTAGATTCTTCGTAATATGTAATTTCTAAACATCAACTTTTTATTTGCCGTTATTATGCGTAATTAAATATATTTACAGTCAAACGTGTTTATTGAAAACGGTGAATTTGTTTTGTGCAATTTGAGTTGGGATATATGGAGTATCAAAGTTTGACCATATATTTGGATAGAAATGTGAACAAGTATTATTTTCAATCCTGTACTATGAACAACATTTTTTTTGCGCGGACATTTATGCATTCCGATGTGACAGATAAGTGGAGAATTAAAATGAGTTGGTCAAATGTCAACTCAAAATTCGAGCATAAATATCGAAATAAAAATTTAAAGTTGAGATAGGCGGAAATGAAAAATAGGAGCACGCAGTAATGAAGGGAGTATCATATTATTATTTTTACGAAATACTCTCTCCGTCTCACAAAAATTGACATATTTATTTTTGGTACAATATTTTAGGAGATTTGATATGACAGAAAATAATTATGAAAAATAGTGATATTTTAGGAAAATCGTGAGTCCAGTTTCAAAGTTGTTAAAATCAAAGAGAAGACTGTGGAAATTTAAACATATTGTTTGTTGTTTTGGATTATTTTAAAGTATGTCATTTTAGTAGAGATGAACAAAAATTGAAAATATTATGTCATCTATGAAGATAAATTTTTTGAATTGCATTAATCAAATCATAAACTTATAACTATTGCATGTTGCATAATAAAATTTTAATATTGCAACTAAAACCTTTTATTTTTTTTCCTAACTTAATCTTTTCTTTCCATAACCGATCCATCCCAATACTTACCTATGGAAAGACAGACGGTCTTTCCCAAGATTTTATCTTAATATTATCGATTGATAGTAAATTGAGACCAAAAATATATCATTAAGATAAAAAATAGAGTAGAATTTAAAATAAATAAATATCTTTAGTGAGAAAATTTTATTTTAGATCGACCAACTGTAAGAAAAATTATAAAATATCTTATTTAAATAATTTTTAGTGTTATACTAGATAACACACGTACTTTGTACAAACTTGAATTTAAATATTATTATATATAAACAAATAAATATATTTTATAATATAACTTAAATATTGATAAAGTATTCGTCTTTTGAAAGATGATTTTTTCATAAACTATGAAAAATCCAAGGTTTAAACTGCAAATTAGAACAAATGAAGATACAATTTTCAAAACTTATGATATAAAGTAATTGAGAAATGTAATAGGTGTATAGGCAATAATGTATATGGTTTATTTGATGGGTTAAGGTAATGAAAGTTTATTCATACCAAAAAAAAAGATAAATTTTTTTGAATTGTATTAATCGGGTTATAAACTTATAACTACTGCACATTGCATAATAAATTTTTAATACTGCAAATAAAACCTTTTACCTTTCTATTATTTTAATTAAGTCTTTCCATTAATCTATGCAAAGACGATATTTTCCAAAACTTTGTGTTGATAAAATATTTATAAATGTCACTTTAATGAAACAACGTTATCATTATCAACATTGTATGCATATGGATTCCATATAATATGAAAAATGATAAAATTTTTGAAGATTTAATTGTAATAGCGTGTAATTGCACGGTTTATGATAAAAATATATCTATTATAATCATACAATTTTTTTATTAAAATATTTAAATTATATGATAATTTTTAGTAATTAAACTTTGTGCAATTGAGTTATAAATGTCCATTTTCTTCTTCTTCCAATATTTGTTTTAAAAAATATTGTGATTAATTTATAACATTGTGTTTTTTTTCACTACCATGATCAATGAATCATTTCTGACCAAAAAATGATATTCTAGAGAAAGTCATGTTTTATTAAACATTCTAGGGAAGACAAAAAAACTCCGTGGTCAACGAATATTGTACTCTATACATAATTTTCATACAAAACCAATAGTAAAAGTTTGACATTTCCAGCAACAGCGGTAGCAGAACCAAGGTCAAACATAAGTAGTAATTTTAAACGGAGGAGTACTATAGATTATAATTATTTATAATATTACGATACATTTTTAAAAAGAGTGATGATAGAGAGAGTGAAAATTGATAATGAAATTCGTAGTGAATGATGTGGATGCTAGTAAATTACCAAATCACTAATCACCTTCCTTAAGAGAGGTGCAACTAATTAGGGATATATTTGTCTTTTAGTACTGTCACATCATTCACTGTGTGAATTCACTATACGTTTTCACTTTCTTTATCATTACTCTATTTTAAAAAAAATCAAAGTTATAGGAATTTCCTTTCAATAAATAATAAGAATAAAATTAAATACTCTCATTAGTTACATCACACATAAATTAATTTCATCTAAAAATTATTCCGTATAAAATCATACTCCATCTAGTATCTAAATATTGACATACTTTCTTTTTTTGTTTGGTCTTTTAATATTGACACCTTATTGTTTTTTGTAAAATTAAGATTGTTTTCATCCATTCAATTTAATTTTTATTCTCTCAATACAATCTCCTTTACTTATTTTACTTTTTAAAAATAAATGTGCTCATTGGATTGGTGTCAATATTTAAGGAGTAGAGGGAGTAAAATAAGATTTTGTGATCTTTAAAATAAGATTTTGTGATCTTTAAAATAAGATTTTGAGATCTTGTGTATCTCATACACAAGAGCACCCGATCCCTCCCCAGAACACCCCTCCCCTCACCTCGCCTCGCCTCCCCTCCCCTCCCCTCGCCATCATCATCTTGTTGGGCACATTTTTGCGATTCACAGTCCACGCTACACTGCCAAGTGCCCCTTCTCACTCCTCCACTCCATTTTTCTCTCCTCACCCTCTTCAATATAAAAACCATAAAAATTATGAACAAAAGGGAGGGGGAGGATGAGTTCTTGATTATCCGCAAGAAGAATAAAAACAAGTGAAATCCCACTTCGACATTCGTTCACACATTATCTTCTTTTTCAGTGCAATTTTTGGGTATCAATGGCGAAGAGCGAGGTGGTCGATGATCCGGTGGCGGCCAAAGTAATGGAGTTGAAGAGGGAGTTGCAGAGGCTGGTGAAAGCAATTGCGGTGGAGGATGTCTGCGATGACGTCAGCCTCGACAGGGCCCACCTCGTTCTCTCTGCTCTCAAGGAATCGAAGACGAAGCGATCCATGTCCCTGAAGCTTCACCAGTCGCCGGCCGACGTGCCGGAGGAGTTCCGGTGCCCGCTTTCTAAAAAGCTCATGAGGGATCCGGTTGTCATCGCCACCGGACAGGTTACGTTTTAAATTGATGTGGAGAGAGTTGCATTGTTTTTATTTGTTGTTGTGGTTGAGAAGAAATTGTCAAATTTCATTCTTGTTTGTTTTGGTTGGATTTATGTTGACTAGTGTTATGAGTTTGCTGATGTGAGAATGGAGAGAAAAGGTCAATCTTGATTCTTGTTTGATTTGGTTGGATTTAGGTTGACTCTGGATCTTGAGGAAAAAACTCGGAATTTGTCATGTCTAGATGTTCTTCAGTTCACATTTGTCATTGGAATTGAATTGAATAGATTTGATGTTCTTGTTCTGAGATTTTCGACCGTTGTTGTTTTCGCAGACATATGATCGGCCGTTCATTCAGAAATGGTTGAAGGAAGGGAATAGGACTTGTCCTCGTACTCAGCAAGTGCTCTCCCACACGCTTCTTACACCAAATCTATTGATCAGGGAGATGATTTCTCAGTGGTGTAAGGGCTGCGGGATCCAAGTACCGGACCCTGTCCAGTATTCAGAGGATGATGGCATTACTGAAGCAGACAGGGATCAGTTCATGAATTTGCTTTCGAAGATGTCTTCTTCGTTTCCTGATCAGAAGGAATCTGCGCGGGAGCTTCGAATGCTGACTAAGAAAGTTCCTTCATTCAGGTCACTGTTTGGCGAGTCTGCTGATTCTATACCGCAATTGCTCTCTCCCCTCAGTCAGAAGAAGTTCGATAGTGGATTGCAAGAAGATGTAGTCACGACGCTGTTGAATCTTTCCATCCACGACAGCAATAAGAAGCTCGTTGCAGAAACTCCAATGGTGATTCCTCTTCTTATGGAGGCATTGGTATTGGGAACGATAGAGACTAGGAGCAATGCTGCAGCTGCCCTTTTCACTCTATCGGCTCTGGACTCGAATAAGTCACTGATAGGGAAAGCCGGTGCTTTGAAACCCCTCATTGATCTTTTGGATGAAGGGCATCCGTTAGCAATGAAAGACGTTGCATCAGCCATTTTCAACCTGTGCATCAGTCATGAGAATAAGGCGAGAGCTGTTAGAGAAGGTGCTGTAAAAGTTATCCTGAATAAGATCAAGAATCGGGTGCTGGTGGACGAGTTAGTTGCCATTCTAGCAATGTTTTCAAACCATCAAAGGGCTGTCGAGGAGATGATAGAGTTTGACGCAGTTCCATGCCTTTTCAGTGTCATCAGGGAGACATCGTGTGCGCGAAACAAGGAGAACTGCATTGCCATTCTTCATTCGATCTGTTTCAGCGACAGGAAGAAATGGAGGGAGATGAAGGAAGAAGAGAAGACTTATGGCACTATAACTCATCAGATGGAAAACGGCACCTCAAGAGCGAAGAGAAAAGCCAGCGCCATTCTCGAAAGGCTGAACAGGACGGTCAATTTCACGCATACAGCTTAGCTCGTTCCAATCCCTGACCAAAATTTTGTAAATTCTACATCCTTTTTCTCAAACTTGATAATGGTTCATATTGTAAATTTTATGGTGTCTCTCCAAGGTTTTGGTCTCATCAGCTTTTCTGTGTCCATAGTTTAGTAAAATAGTCCTTGTGCATAGTTACAATAGGGAACTTTTCTCCTATTCCTTTGAGTTTTTTTCAAGATTTTCTCTTTCATATTGCTCAATAAACAAGCTACTAGTACTTGTTTGAATGATTTGAAGTGGTGAAATCAAGTTTTATCTTGGAACCGACTTGGGGGTTTTTGCCTTTTGTTTGTCTTCATGGTTGGAGGGATTTCTGGTTTTGGACTGAGGAAAAAATGCAAACGGGAAGAGTGTGGATGTAATGAATATGGCTTTTAGTTTGGTGGTCCAATTTTTCCATCCCTATTGCAACATTCATTAGAACTACTTTAGGTTCATAAGAAAGAGCAGAGTCAGGCAGTGATGCAGAGGGGGAAGGAGTAAATGCTGAGTGACAGACAGCAAAAGAGAGAATACTCCTTTGCGGTAATGTTCCTGTGAAGAGGATGGATTTATAGCGTCAATTGTAAAGTTTGCTGCTGTCTGTGTTAAAATAAAGTAGAAACAAGAAGATGATCTTTGTTCAGTATGTCCACTCTGTCGTGATCTGAATGAAAACGAGTTGTTCCGATTACACTAACTCGCTTTTAAAGGTGTTCAACCATTTCATTTAACTACAGCAATCGTGCCACCACGCACAGAAGGTAGGGTGAGCCTTCCACGTAGCTTACACAAAGTGTGACGGGTCTCTCACAGTCTCACTTAAACGCCACGCCAACATGGTGCATTGGGAATTTTAAGACTAATAATAATACAACTCAAGAGGGGGGAATTCAGACACGGGTGGCACTGTCCAGCTGGTAATCTGAAATTGCAAAGAAATGGTGGGAATAATGGGGTGAGCAGAGTGACAAGAAGGAATAATGGAATGCCAGGCAAAGTCCATGCAATTAGGATTTGAAGGGAGAAGAGTGAAGACTATGTAGTTGTAGAAGACTGCGATACTGTGCCACATGCAACTCGTGTTGGATAATGAATGTATGGATCGGTTGGTGTTTAACTTTTGCCAGGGACTTATTGCCATGACCTGGATTTGGATTTGGATTTGGATTTGGATTTGGATGGATGGAGCGACATTACACATACACATGTAATGTCACATTCTTTTTTTTCATTCTATGGTATAGAAGAAAAAAAACTCAAGTACTACTCGCCCTCTCCCAACTCTGTTTGCACTGATCACTGTTCATTTTGTCAAACTTTATTAATTAGAAAAGTAAATTTGAAATAACGTATAAGATAATATATTATCATGTGCGATATCACTATAATCGTTTTTTATAATATATATTTTAATATGTGTAGCAAAAGATATTAAAGGTCAAAAATAGTTCTGATCGATTTGAAAACGTCAATTTTTGCAAATAAAGTTGAGACAGATGCATCATACATTTGAGATTCTATAAAATTACATTGCTTAAAAAAAATTAACTAGCTATCACTAAAAACATATAAATTGGTTGACAAAGGAGAGCAGATCCGAACTCTAATAAATGGTGAAATTTACGAAGAGATACAATTTCTTATTAAAATCTTAACGATGTCGAGAAATAGCATAATTCGAAAGAGTATAGGAATAGTCGAATAGACTATCGACTTTTTTTTTTCTTTTTCGTGGGGTGATGGAATAGACTACTTTCAACAACAGTCAAAAGGAAGAATAAAGGGGCAAATTTTGTTGACAGGTCATTTATCGGACTAGACAAAAGACTATAGTAAAGCAGATTATTTGTATTAAATTATAGACTAAATTGTTTTTTTATCCCCAACATATGTTGCAATACCATCTTTTGGTCTCCAGTGTCAAAACCGCGTACATTCAACATCCAACATATTCAAAATGATTTGTTTGGTCCACAAGGTAATTTTCAAGGTGGTTTTGAGACCAAAAGATGACATAAAATCATATGTTAGAGACCAAAAAAATAATTTAGTCTACTCAAAACCACTTTGAAAACCACCTTGGGGATCAAACAAATTATTTTCAATATGTTGGATGCCGAATGTACACGGTATTAGCACTGAGGACCAAAAGATGGTATTCCAATATATGTCGGGACCAAATTAAGAAAGAAAGAAAGAACAACTATTACCGCCACTAACAGCATTAAGTTGAAAAATTAAGCATCGGACGCGGTTTCTGAATGAAATAGCAGCACTGCATTATAGTCAAATGCCGTCCAGCTGATTTTTCGGCCACGCTTCGAATTTAAATGACCATCCTTTCCTTTTTAAAGTTAGTAATTTATTGAAAAGAAATACGTAGAAAATGAGGGTAATAATGTGTGTATGTATTTATGTCCTGAATTATATTATATAGACGTATAAATGCCTATACATCAAAGGAAAATGAATCTAATCTAATTACAATTACAAGTAATATTCACATAATATTGTTATTCTTTAATACTCTTCCTCAAGTTGGAGCATGGGGACCAGAAATGCCCAACTTGCCAAGTAATGAATGAAACTGAGTTCGTCATAGAGCTTTGGTAAACAAGTCAGCAGGCTGATCAGAAATGCGAGTATGATGAGTGAAAAAAGTACCAGCCTGTACAAGATCACAGACGAAATGACAATCAACCTCTATATGCTTCGTACTTTCACGAAACACTAGATTTTCCGCAATGTGGAGAGCAGATTGACTGTCACAAAGCAATCACATAGGATTCAGTTGAAGACTCGCGAGACCGAATGACGGCTTTGTGATTCTCCTCCTGAGCAACAAGAGCATATACGACTATGACAGGTGGCAAAGGATCAGTGGTCATGATGTTGGATCACCTACATCAAGACCGAGGAGAAATTGATTAATCATGTTTTTCTCACGTTCTTGGAAGGCATTAGCAACATGGTTGCATGTGCATAGTGGTTTTCAAGCTTCACAGGTGCAAACTAAAGGAGGCTGGAGGGAGTTGTAATCACTGAACAACTTCTTCATTTTGCCAAAATAAATGGCAACCTGATCATTTGCAGACAGTTATGTATATCTTCACGCATCTGCAGAATTTTCGGACCATTCCCAAGAGTAAATCGTGCCTTAAGATCATCCCACAATTCCTTAACTATGGCATAGTAACTGGTAGAAGAACGTAATGATGGGTCTAGAGTCTGCAAGATCCAACATACAAGGGTAGCATTAACTCCCGGCCAATCAACTGCATCAGGATGATTATCCGGGGTTTGGTAATGGTTTCATCAATGAAATCAATTTTCTTCTCAGCAAGCATAGCGCTAGAAATTGCAGCAGACCATTCAAGGTAATTCTCTTCACCTTTCAGAATGATGGAACATATTGACAAACCGAGGCTGTCAGTAGTACTAAGATAGTAAGGATCATTCAGAGATCGACCAGCAGGGACAGATCCCCCAGATCCAGATTATAATTGCAACTGTTTGAGTAAAGCTGCAATCACATTGACGACATTGAGATTCTTTAGTTTATTAGCCTCAGTTTCAGCAGCAATGCGGGCTTGCTCGGCAGCATCGGAACTGGAACCGGGTGCAGACATAGTTGCGGATCAGTGGCAGAGCAGATCGGCGATACGGGCAAGTTAATGCGGCGGCGCGTGGAATATCGGTGGAAGCGCGTGGAACAGTGTCGGCGCATGGAGAGCAAAGCATGGACGGATCGGATGACAACTGATGGTCGTACGATCGCGACACCTAGAGGAGCGGTGCGGCGGTCGGCAAACTAGGATCGACGAGTAGCGGCGGCGGAAATCGACGGCGCGTGTGACAAATGTGCACCTGGAGGAGGCGACATCGGTGGCTCAAGAACGACATCAGAAATTTTCTCAGGATTGCAGGATTTTAGGCTCTGATACCATGTAGAAAATAAGGGTAATAATGTGTGTTTGTTTTCATTCTCTGGGGTACATTATATAGAGGTACAAAGACCTATACAGAAAAAGAAAATGAATCTAATCCAATTACAATTACAAGTAATATTTACATAATATTGTTATTCATTAATAAAGTCCTATCTTGTTAGATGAGTTTTGAACAATCAATTTTATGTATAAATAATGAAACAAAATAAAAATAAAAGCGTCTATCTAACATCTACATAAGTTAAAATTGATGACAATATTTTCTCTCAAATTTTCTAATCATTAGATGTACACTGAAAATTTATTCAGGTATATTCACATGTTATATACTTTTATATATTGATTCGAGAATTCACCTCTCCTTTCTTCTAATTCTCTGCACGATGATACAAATACATGGTTTAGGCCACAAGCACAAAATATAATAAAGTAACAGTAAAATTCAAATTATTTATCAGATATTTCATAACGGAGCACAGTACATTTATGCCCACAATTCCTTGTTTAGTGCATATATATCTATCAAAATTTTCAAACTATATGTGCACCGTAAATTATACCGTACTTCGGGGATACGATAAGTAGAATCACATAAAACCAATTGTACTATGTTGGAGTGACCCATTATCTTATATATTGAGTCGTAACTCTGTCAACTACCAATGTGGGACACTAATAGTATGGTATGTCCATAGTTAGTCATGTTTACGTAAAACGTGTTCCTAAAATAGCTCCCTAAATTAACTCCTGCAAAAGGCGATCAACCCGCTCGCCCTCAGCGGCCCATACCAGCCCACACCCAGGCCAACATATGAGATGTAAAT
>JAULKM010000007.1:5857227-5872563 GCA_032355605.1 Rubia tinctorum
TTACCTCGTCCTCAGTTTGAATTCTTAAGGTCCAAGCTTTGCGTCGCGACAAGTCCCACGCTTCGCTTGAGGGGGGGGGTATTAGAATATTAGATAAATTAGAATTGGGTTAAGAAAGGAATACCCTTTCTGATTGGTTTTGTACATATCCTTTTTCATAACTGATTCTATCTTGTATACCCTTTGTAATCACCATATATATGAATACACACAGCCACATTTATTTGTGGGTTTTACATTCTTTCATTAAGTAAACTGTGTTAAAACAAAGCACTGCAGTGCATAATATTAATCATAACATAATTGTGTGAGCTATAATATTATATATAAATACGGAAAAATAATGAATTTCACGCAATTAAAATTATGGCATATAAAAAAAACACTGCAGATCTTGCAAATATAAAAGCACTGCATATACCAAAAAAATTAACTTAAAGAATAATTAGAACTATTTCTCTTCTAACATATCTCAAAAATGCTAAGACGCTCGCGAAGAGTAAGAACATCGTACATATAAATTTTCAATTCTAACATAAATTACAACTAAGCTAAAAAAAAAATTAACGAAAGAAGTTAAAGTGGACGTACTCACAATGATAATGATAAACTTAACGTGTGCACGATGGTAGTAAACTAAATGTCCGATATATAGACTGATGAGAATGAGAAGACGGAGTAGCCGGACTTCAAGTTCAAGTTCAAGTTCAAGTTCAAGTTCAAGTTCAAGTTCAAGTTCAAGTTGTATACTACAGCAGTGTTAATGTGAACTTGAACTTGTGGCGACTTCAAGTTGTATACTCCCTCTATTCTTTATTTGTGGCACACTTACCTTATTGAGATATTTTTTAAATGAAACACTTTCCATTTTTGACAAGATTCCTTCAATCCCATCCACTCATTTTACTTTTTACTTTCTACATTCAATTTCATCAACTCATTTTATTCACCTATATCCAAGAGTCTAAATTTAGTGTGTCACAACTAGTATGTATCTGTAATATAAATTTACAATATGCGTGTTAATGTGATTGTATTATGATTGTGGATGTATTTCCTCACCAAATATACGTAGTTTATTAGTTTGCAACATATTCATACTTAAATAAAAATACATAATTATTATACCGTTCCATCCAGTCCGGATTGAAAATATCCATTTTTAGATTGAACCGGAACCCAAAATTTAAAAAATATTAGGACTGAAAATAGAATTGGAATTTCCTATAATTCCTCCGTCCCACCTCAATTTGGAGAAAGAGAAATTGAGGTGAGAAATATGTACACTAGAAAAAGTACAAGAAAAGCTGCTAAAAGATGGAGTTGTACTGTAGACGGGACAGGAACAGTATGTTTTTTCTGCTATGATAATCAAATGTTTATAAGGCTGTTACAAATTAATGATTCCCTCCAAATTTTCTAAATTGACACCAGGAATTTAGATTTGGCTCCAAAATTAAATGGGAGCCCAAAAAATAAATAAAAATACAATTTCAGAAACAACTTTTTGTCCTCTATAAAAGCCTTCATTTTTTGCACGTTCAACTCACTTCCACCTTTCCAAATTTGCAGTCCTTCATTCCCTTTTTTGGAGCATTAAAATCCCTCGAATTTCCTCTCTTTAAAAACATTCGGATCCCTCAAAATCAAAGATCCTCACAGGATTTTTAATGATGGTGGGGTTGTGATGGTGGGAAGGAATCCGACATATGAGGAAAGACAGCAAATAGCACAATTTTTGTTGCAGTACAACAATGAAGGCAAGCTGAAGCATCGCAGAAGAGTTGAGGCAGCAGGTCAATGGAGGTGTTCGGTCCGAACCATCAGCACCATTTGGGCAAGAGTCAAGTAGCAGATTGTTGAAGGGGTAACAATATGCGCAAGGCCCTTCCGACATGGAAGATCATGCCCAACTAAAAAACCAATCAACACAACAACGTTGAAGGATTTACCTCTCCCCAAGTGGAGAACCTGCCGGGCTACAACTGCTGGACTGCATATCAGCAAGATCATCGTTCACTGCGCTGTGACAAACAAGGAAACCAGGAGCCATACCAATTCAGTTCATCCATTTTTATCAACAACGGGCAAGCTAACAAGAATTGAATGGTGTTTATCAAATATCGAGTGCAATATGCAATTCAAGAACATGCATAACATCATCCATATTGACGAAAAGTGGTTCTACCTCACTAAATCAACCTCAAGGTACTTACTTTCCCCTGAAGAAGCTAAACCATATAGGACACAACATATAAGCATTATATACCTAAGTTGATGATCTTATGTGTAGTTTGTAGGCCTATATTTGACCATGAGGGAAATTGTGTCTTTGATGGGAAAATAGGTTTTTTCATTACACTGAATATGTTGCTGCAAAAAAACTATATCAATAGGCCTAGGGAAACCCTTATTTTGACAACAATTAAGAAGGTCAACAGGGATCCCTGCCATTAAAGCTAAGTGGCCAGCTTGATTAAGCAAACGTATCTTAATACAGAAAGACAATGCCCCCTTCTATATACTGTCCAATGACCCTGTGTTCATAGCAGCTGCAAATTCAAATGATTTTACTATAAAAAGGTGTGCCAACAAGCTAATTCACCTGATTTAAACATTCTAGACTTGGGGTTTTTCGCTTCCATTAAAATTTTACAGCATGAAACCCCTAGCAGTAACTTAGAGGGACTTTTACAGGCTAGGTACAATGCTTTTGAAAGAGAGGATCCTAAAAAAATAAATCTGATTTTCTTGTCTTTGCAAAATGTGATGATTGAAATCATGAAGGAAAGGGGGGAGAATAACTTTAAACTGCCCCATATGGGTAAGCAAAGACTGATTAGACTAGGGATTTTGCCAATGAACTTGATTGTGGATTCTGAAATTGTAAGAAGATGTTTGGAAGACCTTATTATTGTTGGAAGGATGTAAAAAGTTCAAGATCTGATGTTGAGTATGGAAATGGGGTAAAAATGTTTGGCATGAATTTTTTTGTAGGGTTGTGCTTAGAAATATTTATAACATGCATTTTGGTTTTTTAAGTCATGTTCAAGGTGCAACCTTGTAAAATAGGGATGGTATTTCCCCGGTATAATTTTGGATGTAAAAGAAGTTTGTAGGAATGAATGAATGCATTTTCCTTTTAAAAAACCCCAAGTATAAGACCGAAATAAATTAAATGACAGAAGCAGCAAATACTGATTAGGCAAACTACATTAACCCTCAAATTACACAGCCACTACACCATCCAAAAGATTTGAATTACCAAAGCATGGTTGTGTTCAACAGTTTTTCCATATTATTATCATTATTATTAACAGGCTGCAAGAAATCGAAGTCATGAAAACAATATATCTCAAGCTGTTTTTAAATCATATGAATGCCCTCACCAAGAGAAATTAGTTTTTTAACTGATAGGCATGACTGTATAACATAGGAATCATACATCACGGCTTCATCATCGATTATGTCCTACTACTACTACTACTGCGACGTAACTAATTAAATCGCAACCCGAATACACTGCCCCACCAAGATCATCCAAGTCTTTAGACCCAACCGCATGGCTGCAATGTGTCGGTCACAATTTCATATCCCATAACCTTATCAAATCCAACGCTCCACCTTGTACACTCCCCCAACAGATCAAAATCAATCTCAAAGAACAAAACAGATAATCAGATAGCAATAATGAAAACTATTAGTCCAGACAATCCCACACGACTGTATCACAGTTGAAGAATATTAGTCCAGACAGTCCCACACGACTGTATAGCAATAGAAAAATATGAGTCCACAAAAGAACAACCAACAAATTATTTAAAGTAGTCTAGGAACATAATAAAGGTTCCAGAATGTTAGGTAAGTTCAAAATTCAGACCAGAAATTAAAGCTAGTAAAAACAAGTGCTGAATTAAACAATCTCAATTAATTGAACCCATCATAAGTAATTAACACACGGTCAGATGTTAATCATTGGTTTTACTTGTTCCTTCTTCCGCTCCTTGTACAAGGAAATAAAATATTAAAATGACAACAACTCATAAAAGCATTAAAGGAAAATAAAATTTTAAGGCTAAAAGGCAAGATGCAACCTTAAAAAGTGCCTTCAAGCTGGTCTTGGGAGGATTTCCCTTTCTCGGCTCGGGTGGCACATACCCTTCAGGTTCTGAAGAGTTCTCAAAATAGCCTGCATCATGAAGAACTTTGTGGGGAAAATAAAGCACGGACCACTTCATCTTTTGTTGGGTCCTCTCTTTCTTAGGCCAGTTCTTAGGAAAATAGCATGATCCATATTCATAGAAACCAGGTTCGCCACTTTATGATGTGATAGTCTGTAACACCTTCAACCTTTGGAAACAATCTGTATTTTCCCAACTCTCCTTATCAAGTACAGAACTATCATTAGGGATCTCAACATAGTCCGGAGGATAGTCAACCTCAGAACAACCAACAGGGGTCTCCAACGAATCTCAAGTCCAGCTAGCAAAGTTGATTGGACTGAAGTGAGTGGCTATCAGAATATCTAAACCAGTCATAGAGCCCCAAAATGATTGTGAATCCTCACCTTTTTAGTGTCCATCAGCACCTTAGAGCTTGAAGCTCTGGCACATGAGTGGGACACGTGATTAGGCTCATCACTATGAGTACTCATGTCAATGACAGTGGGCTGTGATTGTAAACACAAGAACAAGGAACAAAAAGAACCAAAAATGAGAAACTAATTCACAAAGATCAGGTCCAACATAGGAAACACAAATATCAGACAAGGAACACCAGGATCATAACAATTGTATTCATGCATTCATATTTCAGAGTAGACCAGACAGAACATGTTTTCCATATTAAAAGATGCTTTCAATATTTACAAAACACATACAGGATACCAGAGAACATGTTTCAATGATTTAAAGTCATCTTCTATCTATAACAAACAAAACTGAACAGAGAACAACTGAATACTGAGGTAACCATGTACAGTTACAGTTACATTTTTAGAACATGCTTTCAATATTTAAAACATGTTTTCAATATTTACAAAACAAAGATAGAACATCAACAAACATGCTGCAATAATTTAAAACCAGAATCTCTTTACAACAACGATATGAGTAGAGTGTGTAAGTATACTACATAGAACAACAACTCAATTGATTTAAAACATGTTGTAATTAATTAATATCACAGAAAGAATAGCAACGAGCAAGCTTTAATGTTTTATAACATTCTTCCATTTAAAACACACAAATCTCTAGCAAATGGTACACATGCAAGCATTTATCAGAATGTAATGAGCCCAGAAGGTATAAACATCACAAAGATAGAATATTAGCAACACATGCAATCAGATATCGCAACAAGTAACATTAAGAAACATCACAAAAATTGCTACTGGAACAAGAATGACTTTCGGTGAACTAGGTTTGACAAAACCCAAACCGTTTGACCTAAGTAGAAGGCATTTAGACTTAGCACAAAAAAATCCATGCAATCATTTAGGACCAAAATATACTCGAGCTCGAAGAGAAACCCCAAAGGACATCATCATAGAGCATTATAAAGCACAAAAATCACTCCATAACAACCCATTATGTACACATCGTTGAAGAAAAAGAGGAAACCTTTGTTGACAACACTTTTTTTAAAAACAGATCTATGAAAACTTAGACTCGAATCAACAAAAAAATTAAAAACCGAACATAAACAACTACAAAAACGGATCGAACAAGGGATTCAGACCCATGATTCAAAATATTTGAACCCAAACTTATGGATTGGTAGTTGAGAAGGGTAAATGAAACCCTAATTTGATGAAACTTGGTTTCCAACTCAACGAAATTTCAAAACCCACCGACAACAGAGTGATTACGGACGAGGGAAACAATCTGTAATAAAAATCGATGAAGAATAGGGTCATTTCAGAGTTGTGATGATAAGAGGAGAGGCTTTGGATAGGAGATTCGAGAGAAGAGAAGAGAGAAAACTTTGTGATTTGGTTTCTCAGAGACTAGTTGAGTACAATTGCGTATTGCGCAATATTATTAATTAAAATATTATAATTAAGTTTTTTTTACATATTGTGTCTTACATTTAAATTGGAAATAAAGAATTTTTATTTAAAATTTTAAAGTTTATTCATCTAAGAAAAACTATATGAGATAGTTGGAAATCGTTAAATAGTGAATGCAATTAAAATTAATTATTTTTATAATATTTCATTCAAATTATTTTAAAAGTAATTATTATGTTGAGATTCATGGTAAAATACTATCATAATTATATGTATATCATTGCAATAAATAAAAGTAAATATCAAATAACTTTGTTAGTCTCACTAATTATAAAATGTTCTCATTTAACATGTATAAATTAATAAATTAATAATATGTATACATAATTTTATCATAATTATTCTATCAGGGTATGAAAAAAATCCAATTTTTTTAAATTTCAGATTATGCTTTCTTTAAATTTTCTTCATTAATATATATATACACACACTAATAAGTTATGATTGATTATATCTTAAGAACTTATTTATTTTAACAAGTTATGATTGATTATATATAGTAAAGAATTAAATCAATAACATATTATAATGTTAGTATGTCATTTTTAGACTACTTGAGTTTAATTTAGTCAAAATGACTTCAATATCCCCGATTGACAGCACTATCCAAAAAAATAAATTCGATTATATGGTGGTTGGGAAGAGAGAGAAAAAAAAAGGGAGTCAATAAGGTTGAGTGTTGGAGAGTGTGATTGAGCCTTGGATTCTGATGAGATAAGAGGTGCGTTTGAAAATTAATGGGTGACAAATGGGGCCCATGCGTTAATTACGCGTGCTTTGAAAGCAAAAGTTGGCCGCGCATTACAACTCCCACTAGCCACCTCTAATCTCTTCCTAAATCCCAGTTTTAACAACCCATACCCAAATGTAATTTCTTCAAATGAAGGGGGTATTATGGGTCTTTCGGTCCAAGTCAAACTTATCATTATGTAGTTTGAGCTGGGACAATCTAAATGGAAAGTATGCAGCTTGAGGTAGAACACTCATAAATGAAAAGTATACTGTTTGAAGTGGAACGAAGAGAGTATCTAATTCCGGTCCTCACATTCCGGTCCATTTAACCTGTCTGGATCGATTTATGAAGCAGTTGAGATAAAACACCCATAAATAAAAAGTGTGCAGTTTAAAGTAGAACGGAGAGAGTATCTAATTCCGGTCCTCACATTCCGATTGATTTTACCTGTCCGGATCGGTTTATGAACAGCCCTGGGCTATCGATGTGCACTGGCCATGTGAAACGCCACTGAAAGTCAATAGCCCCATTTCATGTCGCATTAATAGTCAAAATAATTTGATTAAATGGCAAAGCAAAGCAAAATCTCAGGTCCCTCTCTTATTCTTGTTCGATTGTTGATATGATAAGATAGAAAGGAGCTGTGATAGGGCAAAATAAATATTAAACGATGGCCAAAATTTCAAAATACTCAGAATAGCAACACCTGAACGTAGAAATAAACAAATTCCAAAAGAAATCCTAAGATGTCTTCCACTCAAGCTTGCTTCTGAAATAGTCAGAAGTAAATAAACTATTACAACACAATCAGATGATAAATGTTGCAATGCCTTACTCGTCCTCTTGGCTACGAAGCCTAGCCAATTTGTTGGTAACCACAACATCAAGTTGAGCAGCGCGCTCCACAATGTCCTTGCGTTTCTTGGTAGACACATTGTGTGCGATTTCAGCACAGTAGGTCCTGAGAAATTTACAATTAAAACATAGTGAGATTAACCACATAGCAGATACTAAAACAGCCCAAAGTAATTACATGATTCACTACATTGCAGATACTAAAACAGCAGTACATAATAAACCACATTTAGATACTAACACAGCACTACATGAATCACCACATTGCAAATGCTAAAACAGCACTACATGAATCACCACATTGCAGATACTAAAACAGCACCAAGTAAATTACATGATTCACCATATTCGAGATACTAAAACAACACAAGTGAACTACATGATACAACTTCAGTTTCCACAGTGTGCATTGCAAATAATCCAACTTCATTTACATAGTGTGTACAATTTAAAGGTTAAAATAAAACAAACCTGTTGTGCATCATCAAGAGTTCCAAATCTTGGACGTTGTGCACAACGAACTTCTTGAATCCATTGGGGAGATAGTGGCGAGTTTTCTTGTCAGTACCATAACCAATGTTGGGCATCAGAACACATCCTTTGAACTTTCTCCTCACACGGGAATCAATACCCTTTGGTCTACGCCAGCTTTCCTGCGTTCAACATGTTCAACAATTCAGAAGTTGGTTAGGTAAATGGAATGCAGTTCATACAAGATGTAGACAAATGTACCAAGATAGGAATTCAAGACCATGTAGGAGGATAATCTTAGGCTAACATAAATCATATATCTGCGAGGACAAGTAACCTAGTCAGTCACAAATAGAAAACACAATGAACATCATCTACCCAAAATTCAAATGCTTAAAACTACCCAGATGCCAGCACAGCAGCTCAATTAGGATACTACATACACAATGTAAAAAAAGTGGTTCCATTTATGAGGATTAACAATCATTTATAAACAACGTTGAAAATGCAGAGTGAAATACAATAATTTAAGCGAGAAAATATAAAGATGCTAATAGCAAAAACACATACTACTAAAAGTGGGAAAGTAAAATTATGCTAGATTACAACTTCAATAGTATAACCAGCTTATGCACAAATTCTACAAGTGCAATACTGTAATTAGACGATTCAAGTGAATACTGTCAGCCTAAAGTTCATCCCAAGCTACAAGTACAGCATGCAACAGTGATATACAATCCACCAGTCACCAGCACCACAAAGAGAACACAGTGACTACAAAGACAAACACAAAAACAGCTAAACAAATTATACATCTTGGAAAAAAGGCTAAGATTTTCTACAGCATAATAACATTAAATTACATAAATATCAACACAAAAACAAATTTTCAACCTTGACACAGATCTTCCTGTCACTCTGGGGCCTCTTGAAGTGCTTGGTGCGCTTCTTCACAATCTTCTTGGTGAGCAGAGGGACAGCCATCTTACCTGCAACTTCAACAACCAAACGCAAATCAGACGAATCTAAAACCCCAAACAAACCTAAAACATCTAAATCTTATACAAAACGAAATGAAACACAAACATCAAAAAGTTAAAAAATCGATTGAGCCGTTGAATGCGATACGGAATATGACTGTAGGTTACTGAGTTCTTACATAAAACGAAGCGGAGAAACAACGTCGAAATAGAGAGATCGATTAGGGTTCTTACCGGTTTGGGAGCGCAGCTGGCTGTAGTTTGGAGAAGGCGGAATGGAAGATAGCAAAACGAGGGTTAGGGTTTTAAGGTTTTATATAAACGGGCTCCGATTGGATATGTGCCGGACCATGGTATTACAGTAAAATAGTTATATGGATACTAGGCCCGTCAAATGGTTTCAAATGGGTTATGGATTAACCCATTATCCAAACTCAATTAACCCATTATCCAATAAGTCATTATCCAATTAACTCATTTATTAACGGGTCTTAAGGAATTGAATAATTAAATTGATAACCCATGAGATAACTCATATGAAACAATGTGTTAAAATATATTATCCAATAAGTCATTATCTAATGGGTCATTATGTAATTAACCCAATAAGTTATCATTCAACATTTTCTTCCTCTATTATTCTTCCTTTGCCTCGAGTTAGTCAATTGAGTTTCAACCTTGAGTTACTAGGGATGGATTATGAGTTAGGGTTAATCATATTTAGAACTTTTAATCTGGGTTATCAGGCCGTGTTCCAGACTCGAGTTATCGAGTATGGCCGAGATCGAAAAACCTTAGTTTCAGCTTGATTCATTTAAAATATCTCGATCTCGAGTTCGATCAAACCTCTTAAATCTTAATTCGAGTGAAACTGATTTGGCTCGAGTTTGTTTTCGAGTTCGATCGATTCCGTAAAGTTTTGACTCGAACTTATGTTTGATTTCAACTTGTTCCATGATTAAATATTTTTTAATTTTATCATACATAATAATATATTATATTTAATAAAAACAGGTCATATATAAAAATTATTTGGGCTGGATAATCTCGTCGAATTTAACGAATAGTATTAGATGAGCTCTGTTTTGAATACTATTCGATATCGGCTCGATTTTGGTCAAATTGAATTCAATCTCGGGTGGTTTAAAATATCTTAAGATCGAACCAAATTCGAACAACTATTAATTCGAGCTCACCTGTTTTAAAATACCTTAATTTCAATATTGGCTCGATTTCGATCAATCTTGTAAAATTTTGGGTCGAGCTCGAGTTTGAATGAAATTAATTTGGTTCGAGGTCGAATAGATTGATGTAAATGAGTTGAGACAAACTCAAAGAACCCTCAGTGCAAGCTCAAGCTCGACTTGAGTTTGATCGAGCCGGTAAATTTTTTGCTTGAACTTAAATTTGAATGAAATTAATTTTGTTTGATTTCTAACTCTAACCATGATTAAATATATTTTTATGTTTAGGTACATGTTAAAATATTATAAATAATAAAAATATATTAAATACATATTATATTGGCTCAACGATCTTTACGAACAATATTAGTGAGCTCGAATTCGAATACTATAAAAGTTTGGCTTGATCTCAGTTAAATCAAATTTGAGTCGAGTTTTGACCGAATTGTTTGCGAGTTTTCGCGAATAGTTCTGTTTGTTTACACCGCTACCCATGATTTACAGCTCGATTTGTTTACAACCTAACTAAATGACTTTTATCCAACGGGTCATTTAGTTTTGACCCATCAGGTCACTTTGTTTTAACCCAACAGGTCATTTATTAGTTTACCCAATTTACTAAAATTTTAACCCAACTTGTATAAAAAAATTATTGTCATATTATAAAAAATTGTTGTCATATTATAATAAATTATTCATGGGTCACCCGTCACCCAACCCGACCCAAAATTATCCAACGGGTAACCTGTTATCCAACCCAACTCAACCCAACAATCACAACCCATTTATATTCATTAATCCAATGAGTCATTATCCAATAAGTCGTATCCAATAAGTGAAAATAGTAAATGGATAACGGTTATCCAACGGGTGATGCGACCAGTTTGACGGCCCTAATGGATACCTCGTAACCATGGGTCGTTTTATCACCGCATTTTATAGTTTTTGGGCTTTACAGTTTAACAATTTTTTAAGACCATAAGTATGTCATATGATCCAAGGCCCTTATAGTCATTTTCTAGTGCTAGGCTAAGAGAGAGGCTAGAAGCAGTTAGTTTGTTAAGGAGTTAATCTGTTAGAACTAGCAACTATAA
The DNA here is from genome assembly GCA_032355605.1 of Rubia tinctorum. Lineage (NCBI taxonomy): Eukaryota > Viridiplantae > Streptophyta > Magnoliopsida > Gentianales > Rubiaceae > Rubia > Rubia tinctorum. The sequence continues at coordinate 5,868,615 of JAULKM010000007.1, forward strand.
GAGTTTTTTTTAAACAAAGAGTCGGGCACTTATATTAGCATGGGGGGTTGGTGGTTTAAGCCACCTATTACATGACGAGCTAGATTATGTGCATTCATTACAACATTTTTGTTGACTTTAATAATATATAATCTATTGAACACCATTGCCAGCATTGTGATACTCCTAAGCAGTCCCTTAAGTGTTGGGTACATCTGGGAAGTTATGGATGTGGTTAAGAGCCATCTCACGTCTGTTCGTACGCAAACATGTGTTTTTGATCTGTTCTTTTCGTCTACCATTGCTTCGTGAATAGCGATAAGCTCTTCTTGGACTGTCGATAGCGTTGGATGTTGCGCGATCCCCGCCAACCATTTTCCTGTTCCCCTTGGATTGCACACCACGTTGCGGGTGTTTTTCCATCTTGTGCTCTGAAAGCTACATCGGTGTCGATGCGTGTCCAATTGGTATAGATGAGGTCTAGGTGCCCATCCTGATTGTTCCATATAAGTTGTATGTTGCATACCTTTGCTCGCCTTGGTTCCCCTCATTCTATGTTCCAGTGTAGCTTGTTCCAAGTTGGGGTCCTCTACCATTGTTAACCTTGTCTAAACTTGGTCTTGTTCAAGATTGTTCCACTGAGGCTTATTGTTGTTCTATCGTGGCTTTGTTTCTAGACACCAGATTGGCCACATGGTGAGACATGTGAGATTGATATTCTCATGTTCCAATGCGGTCTTGAACCATTCTGTTAGCCATGCTTTGAGTTGGATCGGGTTTCCCTGTCAAAAGTCAAAACCCAATATTGATGATCTCCAAACTCTCCTGGCGAAGTAGCACTCTAGTATCACGTGTGTTGGAGTTTTCACTTGAGAGTGACACAATTAGCAGATGGGGACCTGTGGGTGCCGCGTTTTGTACGAGTCTCCTAACCGAATACTTGACTTTTTCTGGGATCTTTGAATTCCACAAATTCTTCTATAAGTGTTTCTCTGGTTCAGCGCTTCCTGCTGGGGCCGAGCCTGATGATTGTTGCTTATCTCTTATGGTCTATGCCTCGTGGTAGCCGCTTTTGACCGTATACTTTCCCAGCCATTCCTTCTCCCAGAATTGGTAGTCCTTTTGCCCAAGAGGGGCGAGTGAGATGTGGATGCCTGTAATGTCATTTACTATTTATGGGCTGAAGAACAGTTCCAGAAGGGGCAGTCTCCATTGTATGGTATTGTCGATCAAATCACTAACTCTGAAACTGAGTTAGGGCAGGAGTTGTCTCTCGCACCTTATTGGGTCCTTGTGGTTTGGGATCCACTCATCCTGGATGTCTATTCCATGACCGTTAACTACTTGCCATTTGATCCCATTGTTGACAAGTTCTCTTCCCCACAGGATTCCCATTCATCCCCACGTTGCACCTTGCTTTAGTTTGACCTTCTGGAAATCCTCTTTGTTGCAGTATTTGTTTAGGAACAGTTTGGAGAAGAAGGACTGTTTGTTCTTGATAAGCTTCCAAGCTAGTTTCCTTAGCAGGGTTTGGTTTATCTGTTATGTACAGCGCATCCCTAGTACCCCCCTACCATTTGGAGTGGCACATCGACTTCCATAACTTCCAGTGTATCCCTCTTCCATCTGTGTCCCTTTCCCAAATGAATTTGTGTGAGGTGCCTATCTATTTTTATTTTCAACCGTGAAGGGAATGCGGAAGGTACTGAGGGTGTATTTGGTAGTTGATACTAAGACATGTTTGTTGAGAGTGAACCTTCCCATAACTAAGCGTTCTAAGGTTTTCCATATGGATGTTTTTGCCTTTACTCTTTGAATTAATTTGTTGAACATAACCACTTTTGATCAGGAGATATCCATATCATGACCTAGAAACTTTTCCAGTAGTAAGTCTGTAAAGATTCTGAGCGTCTGACTGAGTCGCTCCTTTGTTGATGGATCTGTATTTGGACTGACTAGGAGTACAATTTTTTTGAATTTGATTCACTGTCCTGAGTAGGCCGCAAAGAGCTTGAGAGTTTATGCTAGTTTTGTTGATCCTCTTTTCTAAAATGTTGAAGAAAAGGATGCAGTCGTCTGCTAACATTAGGTTTGAAACAAGTTGGACTAATGGGCCTATTAATTTTTACACCTAGGCAGACACTCTGGAAGGCCTCTGATGCTATCATCGATGAGAAGGCATCCCGGCATATGATGAATAGGAACGGTGAGAGTGGACATCCTTGTCTGAGACCTTGTTTTGGCTGGAAATCCCGTGAGTTTGTCCCATTGAGCTTTATGGAGTAGGATACGGTAGTGACACATTCCATGACCCAACCTATCCACTTTGGTGGGAAGCCCATGTGCTGCATCGTACTTTCAAGGAATTTCCACGAGACTCGGTCATAAGCCTTGCTCATGTCGATTTTCATTGCTTTCAGCGCTTGCTTTCCCGTGTTTTTCTTGCGAATGAATTCAATGAGTTCGTGCACTATAAGGGAGTTTTCAACAATGGATCTTCCTTGCACAAATGTCGAATGATTTACTGAGATTAGGAACCCGATAACTTTTTTAATTCTGTTTGCCAGGATCTTAGCAATGATTTTGTATGTAAGCATAGACTTATCGGTCGCAAGTCTGTCGGTTCTTTTGGGCACCTTTTTTTGGGATGAGAACCAAAGTTGTGTGATTCCACTATGTTGGCATGGTTGATGTGAGTAAGAACCTTTGGACCGCATTCGTTACTTCTTCCCCTACTTCCGGCCAGTAGTGTTGGTAGAAGCCCAGTGATAGGTCATCGGGCCCTCATGCCTTCCATTTGCCCATTCAAAAAATGGTTGCTTTTATTTCTTATGGGGTTACTGGCCTCTCCAGTTCTCCCTGTTGGCTAAAATCGACCCCCTTTGTTATGAGGTTTAGTATATCTTGTACAGTTGATTGCCATAGGCATCGGCCAGCATGACCAATTCTATGACAAAGACAGAGCTCACATGATTGTAGACCAGTTGTTGCAGGTCACTCTATTTTGAAATCCATGCCCCTCCCTCATCCTTGAGTTGAGTAATGTAGTTCCTCCCTTTCCTTTTTTGCACCCATTTGTGGAAGATTTTTGTATTCCTATCTCCCTCTTTAGCCCATAGGATTTTCGCTCTTTGTCTCTAGTAATAATCTTGCATGATGAGGAGGTCTTCCAGTTATTTTACTTTTACTCGCATGTTTTTTGCATCTTTCTGTCTTTGCTTTGCGCCCAGCTGTTGTTTTACTCACTTTATTTTGTACTCCAGCTTCCCCACGCTCTATTTTTCCAAGTTGTGCAGTCTTGTTGTTGTCTCGTACAACTTACTATTGAAGCAGGTTGTGTTGTTGGGCCCCACCTCTGTAGTGGTTGGCCCTTCTGGTTAACTTTCCCTGTGATGGAATGGTTTTCAAATATGCTTTACCAGCTCCTTTGTGTGCTTGTATCTAACCAAAACGGATTCAAACTTTTTTATAGACGTACTGTTTCTGGCCCTGACTGTAGGGTGCGTATTAATCTTTAGAACCCCGTGGTCTGATCTCATGATGGTATGGTTTGTAAGGTTGTACTTCCAAAACATTGTCATCTATTTGTCATTTGCATAAGCTCGATCCAGGCGCTCTAGTACTATATCGTTGCCTCCTCTTCCAATGGACCATGTGAACCACTGTCCCTTGTTACTGAGTTCAGTTAGGTTTGCACCCCTTAGTGGATATTTGAGGTTATTTGCCTCCTGTGGTGATACAGGCCTTCCGCCATATTTGTTTTCTCCATGTAGAGCCCGATTGAAGACCCTAGTGATGAGCACATGTAGGTTGGTGCTGTGTAGGACCATGTGTAGGTAGTCCCACACTGGTTTCCTTTGAGGTCTGTAAAGTCACATGTGATGAATTTAATAATGGAGTAATGGTTGAGACACATGTGGTAAGGACTTTAATTGATTGGCAATTTGTGAACATATGGTAAAGAAGAAGA
>JAULKM010000007.1:5872663-5897065 GCA_032355605.1 Rubia tinctorum
TGCGGGCTAGACGCTGCAATTCGTGCAATTCAAGTGGTTGGGCGAGATTTCCATTTGAATTAAAGATCCAATATTCCTCAATCCAGAGTCTTCGCAAGGAGATTCATATCACCTTTACAATCAGAAAATATCAACATCACCTTTATCAAAAATCATACAAAATAACATATGCCACAATACGCCACAACCCTTGTCTTAGCAACCAACAAACCAAAACTCCAGGCCATTCAAAGCACAACTTATATTGAGTCACAATAATATAACATGCAAAAACAATTCTAAAACAAACCAAATGGATATTAACATCCTTTAGCACCTGAAATTCAAGAATTTTGGTAACCAAATTCACTAACATAGAAAACCCTTTTAAACTAATCCTCACCCCCACAATTTCGCCCCAAATTAAACAAAAACAACAAAACCATATTCGCTACTCCATGACTTAAAAATCAATGAGCCATATTGTGGGTTTATTTCAATTGAGCTTGCCATTTTCCAATTTGCCCCATTTTTTGGTTCAAACACCACTCCCAGCTGCGATCGTCATCTGTTGGCCGGTGGGATCGTCGTGGTTCCGCTGCAGAAAATCAACAACAACAACCGGGATTATTCGCTGTGAGAGAACGATTGTTAGCGGTTGACTGCAATAGAGGGGCTACCTTTGGCATTTGGAGGGACGAACGAGTTGAGCGGGAAAGGAAGAAATGAGAATAAGGAAAATAGGATATTTTTTGGTTAATAAGCAATGAGGGTTATACTTTCTGTCTGGTCTTCCAAAATTTTAAAATTTTAAAATGGTATAATGGTCATTTTACCAAATTCCAACCACATTTCTGTTTATAGGGTTAGATTGACACTTTTGACCAATTAGATTTACACTTTCATATTTTACAGGGTTAGATTGACACTTTTGACCTAAACATAGGGTTATTTTTATCATTTTCCTCTAATTATAATTTGGCCCTAAACGTTGTAGAAATGAGTTTTTTTTCATGATTGGTCTACCTGTTATTCGGTCTAACTATATGTTTTATCTTTATTATATGTTTTATCTAGTTTATATATTAATAGAGAAAGTATCATGTTAGACCAACTAACGAATAGACCAGTCATGAAAAATCTCATTTCAGTAATTTTTAGTATCAAATTTTAATTATGGGATATATGCAAGTATAACCCTATCTACTTGAGTAAGTGACAATATAACGCTCAAATAATTTTTAGTACAAAACAACCCTAACTACTTAATTAAAGTGCTAATGCAACCCCCTGGAGTATATTCCGGCATTGACTTTCCATTTTTCAGCCAAAGACTGATCGAAAATGATCAAAATACCCTTTGGGCCAAATAAAAAAAATGAAAGATTATTTTACCCCGCCGCTGTTCCACCACCAGCGCCACTGCTTCACCACCTCCGCTGCCACTTCGTCACAACAATTCCTGCCACCTCAGCTGTTCCGTCTCCACTCCATCATCACCGTCACTCCACTCATTTCGGTGTCACTCCACTCATTCCAGTGACACTCCGCCACCACCCCAAACCTCCAACTCCGCTACCACCATTGCTTCACTTCGCTGTTGGCGATCCCAACCCTCCCCTTATTTCCTGCAACCCCATCCTGATGAGATGTCAAATTCATATATTTTCCAAAGCATTTAACATCTATTTTGTTAATTGTTTTGTTAGAAGATTTCTAGATTTAGGTAGGTTTACATCATAAGGGGTTTAGATAACCATTTTTTAGTTTTTGTATCTAAATCCTTTATTTTGTAACATATTTTGAGTCTAATGGATTTTTTGTCCTTACGAGCATCTAGATTCCTTTTTTATTTTAATATGTACATTGCTCGTAAGCACTTTGAAGTGGTTTAGAGAAGGCCATTTTCATGGACGGTAGAATATTGAAGAAGGCCATTCACAAGAAAGGTAGTAGAAGTAAGGTCATTTACAAAGTGGTAGAAGGAGAGCAAAGTAGACGGTGAAGAATGATCTAAGTTTTGAAGTAGATTTCTAAGAATTATCAGAGAAGAATCAGCTTCCAAGGATGGTACCATCGGATTCTTCTTCTTGAGTACTTCAAAAACAACTACAAGAACTCTCAAAACGGATCAACGGTTCACCAGGAGGAAGCAAAACAAAACTGGAGTGACTGTGTCATGACTCGCAAATTGTGTCTCGCGACTCGCAAATTGTGGTTCGCGAATCACGAATTAGGATTCTTGGGAGGTGATTTTTTGACACTGTATCGCCGCTAGTCGTGAATAAGGCATCGCAGGTCGGTAAAATCACCCTGCTACTTGCCTTTTACTCCCCTTTTTCTTGTACTATAAATAACACTTCATCCACTCCTTTCTTAGCTCTCTTGGCCCGACTTGGGGGCTCCAAAACCCTAGTTTTTCATCTTCTCCTTCACTTTCTTCTTGTTTCATTGTAGATTTTTATTCTCTGTTATGAGTTTTTATTATCTATGCTAGTAATCTTCTTGGGAGCAATTAATTGATGCTTCATTATCGATGTCTTGAGAATCATTTCTATCCATTTAATGTTTTCTCTATTAAGCATTTATTGTGCTTTGAATGTTGGTTGCTGAATTCATTAATGGTGTTGGAAGTTTGAGTATATTAATTGCTTGTATGATTTATTGGCAGAGTTGGGAGAAAGTAGCTAATTCTCCTTTCTTTTGTAATGAAATCCAAGAGCATGAATTAGAGATTATAATATGGTTGATGATTTGATGAATGCTAGATAAATATGATAGTGTTGAATTATTTATCATGTTTTATGTGTGTAGCGAATAGGAGAAGTCTAGAAACGTTGAACGTTCTTGACTAATCTTGAGTAAATGCATGAATTGATTCAATGCTTAGACATGGTGTGGTGTTTATAAGTGTTACCAACCTTGTTGATTCTTCGTGCTTAATGTCATTAATATGATACTTTTAGGCGTTGATCGACTAAAGGGATCATTAGTGAGGTTTAGCTGGAGATGTCGAATTCACTCTTGTAAACTACTATCAAATAAGGATAGAAGATTTATCTTCACAACAAGTAGTTAAAGTAGTGAATAAGTAGTGGATTCAATGATAGATAATAGGTTCGGAAGCGGATATCCATTGCCTCCAAGACTTTGTCATTTGTAGTTTTTATCCTTTTTATTAAGTTGTTGTATGATTAGCATAGTTACTTGACATTGCTAGTTATCTTGTTTTTACTTTCACAATTTAAGAAACCAACCAGCCAAAACCCCTCCTCCTTTACTTACTTTTATATATCTATGTATATTTATATTTAGGCTCATATTCACCCTTGTATGTGTAAACTCTTGGGAATATCCCTCTTCTCTGTGGACGACCCTGACTTGCCACTATCTATTTAATTGTAGTTAGCAAGCAAAAAAACTTATAAATTATATGTTTGAGAGGTACGGAGATGACCTCCCACTAATTTTATTGGGCCCAACTCTCCTAACCCATTTAGAATAAAAACCTCTAACTCTATTATCATTATATTTGGACTTTGAGGAGTATTCCCATCAGAGAAGTAAATTTTATTGATCCAAGCACAATTATTGAGTAAACAGTGGGCAGGTGGTCCCTGAGCAATGACCATTTCAAACCAATCCATATCTTGATCTCTAGTTTTGGCTCCATCTCCAAGATTCACCAGAGCTTGCAAAACAAAAGCTATCTAGTACTACTATGGATTGGTTCAAAACACTTTCAGGCTTTCTGATAGCCTGCATATTAGCAGCACTACTCCAAGTTTTCTTCTTCTCTCCAATCTCACCTGACATATTGGAATTTCCCGATGTAGCAAGTATTCCTGGACCATCAAACACCAGATTACAGGTAAAAAGAAATATATTCTAAATTTTCCAGCTCTGTATGTTACTACAAATTAAGCTTTAATAATCTCATAAGACCACAGGAAGTCATTAAACTTGGAGAAGGATTTCTGGTAAAACCAGAAGCTGTTGCAATTGATGATGAGGGGATTCTGTACACAGCCTCAAGAGATGGCTGGATTAAAAGAATGCATAGAAATGGATCTTGGGAGAGCTGGAAATATGTTGGTGGCGATGGGCTATTAGGTGTCACAATATCAAAGAATGGTGGAAATGGAGTGATAGTGTGTGATGCTGACAAGGTACATCGATAGGAGTGCAAGTTTCCTTCAAAATATAAAATCATGAATGCATTCCATCTCTGCTTTTACAGGGATTGCTGAAGGTTACGGATGATGGAGTCACTGTAATTGCATCCCATGTTAATGGGGGCCAAATAAAGTACTCCCCCTGTCCCAGCTAAATTTACACCGTAAACATTATTACGTTGTTTACGAAACATGTCTGACCGTTAGTATGTTTACCTGCGTTACTACGTATAATAATGACAAATAAAAAGTTGATATTTAGAAACTACTTGTTACGATGAATTGAACAATATCATATACGATAATATTGTTGTTTATAAATCTATTCAAATATGCAATCAAACTTTGATAGAGAATAGTGTCAAAAAAGTAGAAGTGCAAATAGAGCTGGGACGGAGGGAGTAAAAATGATCCTACAAAGTAATTGAAATTATATTTGCATACAAGTGAGGTTTAATTGCATCTAATATGGATGGTTTTTGTCACATTGCTCTTGATTGTGTTTCATGTCTGAACATTGAAACCGAGATTGTGCACACTATCAATATGTCATTAAGCAAGAAACCACACTATTGATTCTTTTACAAACAGTTGGGAATTTACCAAGCAAACATGGCTACCAAATATTGATCATTATAAGCTGATCAGATTTGCAGATGATGTTGTTGAAGGATCAGATGGAAGCTTGTATTTCAGTGTTGGGAGCACCAGATTTGGATTCCATGAATGGTACCAAGACTTCTTGGAGGCAAAGCCTCATGGCCAGCTTCTTAAATATGATCCTGCATCGGATCAAACAACCATTCTGCTGCATGATCTATGGTTTGCTAATGGTGTTACCCTTTCTCCACTCCAAGATTATCTAATCATCTGTGAGTCATGGAAGTAAGTAACTTTCTATGTTTTGACCTTTACTATGACAACATTAAAAACATTACCCCTTTTGATTGAGTTTGGACATCCTTTTACAACCACACATGAATCTCACCCCTAAGATAAAGATGTGCTTATTTTAGCTACTCGTTCGTTACCTTTAATACTGACACACTTTTCTTTTTCTTTTTCTTTTAAAAACTTTATTCTCACACACTTTCCCTTATGACAAGGTTTGACCAGTTTTATCTGGTCATTCTACTTTTTCTTTCCAATATAACATCCACTCGTTTCATCCACCATAGAAATAAGCACAAAAACAAGAGTGTCAAAATTAAGTGAACAGAGGGAGTATGTAATCCCATCGAACTTTGCGAGTGTCCACAAATGTCTTCTGCTAAATTAAAAGTAAGAATGTTTGTCCTTATCATGTCTATATCAGACATCAGTTAAGTAGATGATGACACATTCCATCTTGTAGTGTTATAATTTGGTATTGTGTACAATTGCTCATATGTGGATTCATCCGACCTCGGGTAATCAGAGAATCACTTATCATAGGGTAGAGATTCAGTTACTACACATATCAGAATGTGAATGATGATCTAACGAACAGGATTCTATTTCCCAAACCAGGTATAGGTGCCTCAAGTACTGGCTACAGGGGGAAAAGGAAGGACAAACAGACATTTTCGTCGATAATCTCCCTGGAGCACCAGACAACATCAATCTAGCCCCAGATGGCACGTACTGGATAGCGTTGCTCGACGTACTAAAACATCGTTAAAAGGCACTTAATTTCTTTTCAGTAGTTTGCTGTATGATTGATTCTTGCTTCACTCTTCTGCAGATGATTCCCAGCAGCCAGAAATTGTTGCACAGTTCAAAAGTACTGAAACATTTATTGGTGGCTTTTCCAAGATTATTGAGGCAAATTAATGGTGCATACAAGAAAGCCATGGTGGGCAATGTGGATAGCCATGGCAAGGTCCTCAAGGTTCTGGAGGACCCTACAGGGAAGGTAATGTCCATGGTGACATCTGCCTTAGAATTTGAGGGCCATCTATACTTAGGAACCCTAAACTGTGATTTCATAGGGAAACTGCCATTAGGAATGTGACATGCATGCACTTTCACAGGTTCACCTACACACTGCAATGTTTGAATAAAAGAGTTGCAAATGGTGTTGTGGCTCCTATAGTTTTATGGACTGCATCGCTCTAGGGTATGCTTTGCTGTCTTTGATATCGCAAAACAAAACTAGACACTCAATTCCCTTTTAAATTTCTGAATAAGTAATTAGAGGGGAAAAAAACAGATTTCTTTTTTATTGATGTGGTCTTAAATTCGAATTCTTAACAATGAGAAAGTGTACTAATACCTTTGTAAAGTAAACACTAAACAACCTTTGAGCATCGGATACCCATAGTTTCATTGTTGCTCGAGAATTCACAAAATATAATAATAATTTCCTTAGGTGAATAATCCCCAAGAAGAATTCACAGCATCTTGCAACCATTGCACTCAAATATTTTCATTGTTGGACACTCACGGGTCTTTTTATGTTTCCAAAACTTATTTATTGATTTCTCCCTACTGTTATTCATCAGTCAAGTATCACTAGTGCAAGCAGGTGAATAGGCATCGGCATCTGGCCACGTGGCACAATTATTTCGACTCCTTTGAAAATCTATACCTATGTAGGATGGTGATATAATATAGATTTCAGGCATTGATTGGGTTTACCAGTGCTAATAAAAGTGAACCGGTGCTAAGATGGAGCACCGTTTGTTTGGTATAATCTAGCACTCCCATACATAGGCACTAATATTTTTCTGGGTCAAATAATCAGTGCCTATACCCATTTGAACCGGTGTTAATCAATAGGTGATCAATAAAAAATAATGAGCGCCAGCACTAGTGGAGAACATGCCTCTTAAAAGTTATTCCATCGGACCAAAGTGACTTCTCTGGCCCTGCCTTTGACCCTCTTCGATCAAAGGCAGTTCCGGGAACCGCCTTTAAACAACCACTATTAAAGGCGGCTATGAACCACATTTGATGAGTTCCGAAGTTAGAACTATAGGACCGAGACTCGGACCTTGGAAACAGTTTCGAGCTCGGAACCTTGTGGAAGTGGTGTATCCGGAACCTCGATCTGCCCTTCTGAAAACGTTCCTCATTCGGTGGTGAAATCCGAACGTGCGCTGGTTTTTTACTGCCAAAATTTTTTTTAGCATAATTATTTCCGAGCTCGGAAGTGCGTTCAGCGACGATGTTTCGAATTAGTAACCTTAATTTGGGATTATGAGAATTATTGTGGGAGGGTCAGATTTAAGTTCTAGATTCAGAAGTCTGTTCGGATGGTTAGGTAACTTCAGCCTGTATATTTCATTATAAACAGGATGGTAACTAGCCTCATATAACCGATCTAGATTGTACAAAATTCAAGGGAATATGACACTAAATATCAAAAAGATTATAGACTACGCGAGCAAAACAACAATCTATAGATATGAATAGAAATCATGCAAAATATATTCCACACAAATAATGTCATCATATACTAGTTTCTCATACTACCACGTTGGGATTCCCAATTGATGGGGAATGGTCGTGTACTAGATACCCAGCCAAGCAATATCTTGCAATGTTGATATCATCTTGCAAATACGGCTTAAGAACCTTTTGAAAAATCCATGAATTGAAAATAGTAATAATATTTGTAACGATATATTACGTTACAACAATGTTTACAAGAATCAACTCAATACTTACTACGTCGATTTCAAGTTAATCCGCACGAACATGTTGGACACACGCCGCGTATAGCATTACGTAATAGCCACACTCCCATGTTTTCGCTTGTTTCTTGTACTAATAAATAAGAATAGAAATAGTAAACGAGCTTTTTTTTAACAAATGACTCGGATTGTTGGAAGTGCAGATGATCCATCCAGTAAACGAGCTTCTTCTTGGGGAAAATAAATAATAATACACAATGGCCTCTATAACATATATAAAAATATGAAAATAATACATTAATAAATTTACTTAAATGCCATGAACATGTAACCATCACCTCTCAATGTAAGGTGAAACGAATAATTTTTTATCCGTTTGTCCTAAATTTTTGTGGATGTAGTCGACTCTCTCTTGGACAGTCCAACGGATTTCTTGAGTCATTGTCGGGCACAAATACCCTATCCAACCATTCTCTTTTTGGTTAGCAAAATAATACATGTAATTTCTGAACAAAAGGGGTAACATTAATTAATAATTTTTAGGAATGATAAATAATGTATTCAAATGCGTAAAGCTATATTACTAACAATAAGTAGAGGGACCTTAGCGTTTGGTTCACTTGGTCACACCTCCATAAGTCTTCAAAATCAATCCATGAGGCGATGATTTCTAGTTTTTTTGACCGAATGTGCGTTCATTTCCCGAGAATAAGTACGTTGAGTTTCGTTGGTGTTTGTCTATGAAATCATACAAGACTCTCACGAAATGCGGTGACTCCTTAATAATATGTGCTCAGGTGACGGGAGGTTTTATCTTCTTCGCCGCTTCAACGACCAACTTAGGTGTCATAGTGGGAATGTCCTTCAAATGATGATTCTTTAGAGGGTCAGCATAAATGAGATGATGAGACCATAGAAGAAACATTCCTCGATCGGGTATCATTCATTTTTAGTGGCCATCCGGAATTGTCAATGAGGTGTTTAGCACCTTGGGATTCTCCATTAAAACATTACAAATACTATCACCAATTGAAACAGAATGGTGATGTCGCATCGACTTGTGCAGAATTCTGTCGACGGTGTGGATGGGCCTACCATTGCTTGATCAATTCATACTCACACAAATGTGATGTCTAGAGTGGTATTAAAAAACTTATGTAAAATAAATGTAAACCCAAAACTTAGCATAGAAATAAGTTAATTGATAGTACCTTTTTTCGGGGACATGATAGCTTTGAAAAGATTATTGTCTTCATTTATTAGTAGATCAAGAATATGATGTTGGTTCATCTCAACTTCTCTTAGTGAGTGGCGGGATCCTCTAGGCGGCAGAGTCTAACTGGGTGTCAAATCTTCCAGATTCTCGGGTAGCGGGAGACCAGTGTGCATAATTAACTTACGATTAATATATCTTGTTGCTCTATCTGCTTGCCTCGAATAAGGGCTTCCTTTTTCAATACGTGGATTATCGATGGCTTATTTTGACCATATGATCAAACGATTCCAAACACCTCTCTTTGGAGCAAAAATTATCCCACTCCTCTGGCACGTTACAAGTGGTTGGATTTTCTTGTTGCCTCACAAAGGATGTCATGCTTACCCGTGGGAATGAATCGACCTTCCAATTGATCATGCTTTAACTTAGACTATGCACGTTTAGTAGTTCATAGAACAACAGTTAAAGTAATAAATATATGCATAAAATTACGAGTAATAAATACAATCTTATCACTCATTCCGCGACTTCAATTACTGGAGTTTTATCTATCCACTCTTATTGTTTTTCCGGATTTTTAAGAAGAGATCACACCTCTCAATTTCATCCTCATCGATTTATGTGACTGATGACCTTGCTTCGTTCTCGGTCATCCCCCTTCGATTGCAATTCATGCATCCCTTTCAAAACGTTATTGCACTAATTCGAGAGCCGCCAATCCATAAACCCCACACCCCCAGATTTTTTGATGCAGAGTAGTTGTGTTTTTTGATGCATTACGTTGTTTTTCAACCCTCAAACCATACATTAGGATGTCATAGATCAATGTCAATACTAAAGAATGGTAATCTTAAGGGAATATAAAATAAAATTAAAGGACTAACAATTTCCTCATTCTCCAAGGCTCTTCTCTTATGGATCTCCCAACATTCCAGTTGAATATGTGTATAACACTCAAGGAAAACATGGAGCTAAAACACCCTCTTACACAACAATACCAACACTTTAATATTGATCTATTAAACATTATATGGGGATTACAAGTTCAAATTATCTATGATGACCACATTCTTCAAGGAGTAAACCCTAACCACAAACCAACCTCTTTGATGGTGATTCTTTAGAAAGTAGGTTAGCTAGATGAGAATGCCTGGGGCTTTTGGTTGTTTGGAAATTCTAGTGTAAATATTGGAGATATTTTTGTTGGATTGAGTAGAAGAATGTATGGGTAGGATTTTTGGGGGAGAAAATGGGAGGGAGCTCACGCACAATCAAATGGGTATTAATTACCATTTGAAAACCGCATTCGACCTAGGTCCGATTGTCAATTACGAACTCAGAATAAGTTTCAGACTTGAGTTACGAGTTTGGAACTGATTCTGATCCTTTTAAAAAATTATAGACTAGGTTCCGAGCTCATAATCTAGTCCTAGTATATATATATTTTTAAAAAACCCCAAATCGGGCATTGAATTCCAAAACCCTCACGAACCCAAATCCCCAAATCGGCCAAGTTTTCATATCTTCCCCTAATAATATCAATTTCCAATCCAAAACACATAATGCCTAGGTATCCCATTAGTAAAGCGGGTGGAGGGGGAGGAAATGCCTCGAGTCGTAGTCATCGCCATTTTTACGAGCTACGGAACTTTGGTTAATTCTTCAACAAAACTGCTGAAAAAGGGTACGTGGATTTTCTTCGTAGGAAACGTACGGATCCTAAGATTATTCATAGTTTTGATAAAGAGCTCTTATGCTTAGGTTTTTTTATTGAGAAATTTGGGCCCTTGAATTTTGATAAATGGCTGTTGTTGGATGAACCGGTCTATTATGATGAAGTTTTGCAATTTTATTCTAATTTAGGAAAGATTAATAACAAAAAGGACCTAACTATGGTTAATGTCATAGCAATAACCGTTACTAAATTTACAATTAATGATGTCCTAGGTTGTTTGTACATCGACCCTACTAGGTTGAGGCCTGTAGATACCGATGGTCCCATAGAAATTTTCCATCAGCAGAATTGGCCCAGTGTTACTGAGGCCACCCGTTATGCCCGGTCGCTATGGGTAGGAAGTATTTTCATAAGATGGGTGAGGGGCTAGGGGCCAGGGACGGTTGAGAGTTACGATGTGGGGGTATTGTCGGTCAAGGATAGGTCAGTGTATGAGTGTATTTGCAAAAATGTTCTTCTGTCGGGTGGCCATGCTAGCGAGTCCTACCATTGGCAACCTCGTGCTATTCTACTGCGTGATGGAGGGGGTAAAAATTAACCATGGATATACTATTGTCATGTATATGTTGAAGGCAGTAGCAGGTAAAAAAATTTCTTCAGTATGGTGGATTGATCACTGCGTTAATCAAGAAGAGGAAAGTTTTGCCTATCAACAAATCATTGTGTTTGGAGTACAATGATGGGGTTTGGTTTGACCACAAGCATTTGGTTTTGGACGCTGCCAATAGATATGTCCAATCGCATATGAGTAATCCGCTAGGGTAGCTAAGAGAGGGAGGGACGCTACTATGTGGGTGGGCAGATGTATCTTCATCTCATGAGTAGTTATACTATGATTTTTTAATGCACTTTTCAGATTTATACTAAAAAATATGCATTTCATGTATTATGATTGTTTTTGTAGGTAGTCAAAGTTCTTGGATAAGTACCTTCAAAGGGTACGCCGTGCATTCGAAGCGATGTTAGTGCAGCGAATGCGGAGCTTTTAGCGGTCGAATCGAGCACGACAAATTCATCAAATCTACAAGCCTCCACATTGAGCTAAGTGACGATGACACTATGCTAAACTTCAAGTTGGATTATTCGAACGATGATGAATGTGAAGATAAAGATGAAGATGAAGATGAGGTGGATGGATGTGGTGGCGATCCTAAGAAAACCTACTCGGAAATTGAATCCATGCTCGTCGAGCATGTTAAATATGAGGACTAGATGATGTTTGGATGATAACTAAATGGATTTGAACAATTTGTAGGTTATTTGGAAGATTTGGTCTTTATTTTTTGTAATTTGGTTATTTGGATGATTAGTTTATGAGTTATTTGGATAATTAGCTTAGTGATGATTAATTATTTGGATAAAAAAATGTTGTCGATTTGGAAAAATATGTTATTATCATTTGAAGTTTATTGTAATGTAGCCCTTAATTCCTTTGTCATACAATTACCATAAAGGACATGTTATTTGCGGACATTTGGTAATGGAAGTGTAGTGTAAAAATTAGATAACCAACTTGTCTGAACGGAACCTGTTCGGACCTAAATTAATTTAGGCAAAGATTTGGTTCTAAACTCGTAAGGATTTCTGGCCAAGAAATGAAATCCCGATCTTGGCCAATTATGAGTTCGTAATTGAGGTTCTGAGCACATTCGTCATTTCCTTTCCTACACTGATAAAAATATGCTCCCTTTTTTGGTAATTTTTGTAAGCGCCAAAAACATTTACCGAGTCCGGAAAAATATGTTCAGACATGTTTTATTTTGTAATCCAATTTTGGTTATGGATTTGGAATGTCAATCCGTGTCTTCAAAAAAAAATTGAGCTAGTTTCGAGTTCGGAACTATGTCGAGTATTTAAAAAAACAAATATGGATTCAAACTAAGAACCGTATTACGATTTTCGGCTTCAGAACTATAATCTTCCCCCAAATTCAAACTATCTAACACACGAAAACTCTAATTCCATGTCGTCTTCCAATCCAGGTGGAACGATTTGTGGGCGTCGGACTAAATTGACAAGGAGTAGTGAACCAAGAAACCGAAGCTACGGAGCAAGGTTCGTATCTCTTCAAGTCCAAACTAGGTTTAATTATTTAAAAGATTCCGGAAAATTAATGGATAGCTATATTATAGATTTGAATGTGTACCTAGTCCAATACCCGCCCCCACCGTCTACCTGATGAGGTTTGCCAATTTTAAGCTATTTTGCATGAGGTAGACGGTGGGGGCGGGTATTGGACTAGGCTGAACGGTTTTAACATTGACCTTAGCCCGTGGATTATTAACAAATTCATCGATTTCCCCTGTAAGGCTTCGGAAGATGTATACCCCCAAGTGGAGAATGAGCCTTTAGATGATTTTTATCATAGGGAGGAATGACCTCTTGATGATGAATATCCTAGTATTGACCCTGGTGCTTGTAGTGTGAAATATTTTCAACGCAATTCTCATGATCTAGGAAGACCGGAATCCTTTAGTCTAAATTACCTCACCATTGACCAACGTATTGCGTACGAGATAATATTTTCTTAATCGTACCCACTCTCGGTGACATCATTGAGCCAACTTATAAATCTCTTATGTTGTTCTACTATGTGATTGAAGGGGCCAAAATAAATCATGGGGCGGAAATTTTTAAGCATATGATATGGGTTTCTTTTTCAAAAAAGATATTCATGAGTTTCCCTTACGATAAATTGATTACATTGATTTTGAGTTGCGTGGAGAAATTGGCTTTTCATGGTGAGGAAAAACCATTCGAGTACTTTGACAAATAGTACTTTGTAAAGAAAAAGTGGATACTCTTTGAGCACAAGTGGTGTCACAAGACACTTGACGTGACCAAGCCTAGCAAGACATCAAAGGTTGAAGAGGTAAAGTTATTGATTCAATCACATATTAACATTACGAAATAATAATTGTGTTTCAATAAATTTTTAGCAGAGGAGTTTGGCCCAAAATTTATTTAAAGCATGAAGAACTGCTACAAATGGGTTCGCAATGAGGTGTGCCAATTGAGTGAGCGTATATGGACACTTGAACACAAGCAACTTTCATATGAGAGATTATTTAAAGTTTCAAGGATGCCCTGACTCAAGCGATGCTCTTCCGGGTAATATGTGTTTGGCTATGGTTAGGCGCATTTCTAAACTTCTTTTTATTCTATGGAACTGTGTACTTGACTGAATGAAATGTTTCGATGATTAAATTCCTATGATGTATTGATGAATATCTGATCATTTGAAATTTGTTTTCAATTGAGGCCGGTTTGGATGTTATAATATATGAAATTTAGATCATGGAATTGTGTTTGTGAGAAAGGGTCTATGCCAAAACTTACAAAAGGAAGAAGGAATAGGTGATACAAGTCGTTTGACCTATTTTCTTGAACGAATTCCGGATTCAGAATTTCTTCCCAACATTTGGTCATCTCTCAAAATCACAACTATTTCATATTACAGCCATGTCTTAGTTTTGTTCTTCTTTTTGGGAAACTTCCTCTTCACTTTCCTTTTGTTATTGGTCATCTTCCCTTGGGCATCAACACATATTACTTCATCATGATCTGAGAGTCCCAAATATACAAGCAAGTTAGCCTCATCTTCTTCTAGCATTATATCATCGTCAATGGAACCAATCACAATATTTAGACCCAAACCAATCAAATCTTCAAAATCATTTTCCCCAACAAAAGCCCTTTTACATAGAATACTTAATGAGCTTGTGCGGCCATTATGAATGGATATTCTCTCCAATTCAACCGACTTCGATCAACTAGAGTGAATCCCAACTCCTAAGTTCTTTGCCCACTATTAACATCTACCTGTTCACATTTAAATACGAGAACTCGCATTGTCACATAATCAAACTCTCATATTTCAAATATGGTTCCAAAGTAACTCGTGTTAGCATAGATCTGATTGTTGTCGCCGACCTAGCAACATATAGTGACTCTAAAATAAGAGAAACTTCACTATTATGAGAAACGCCCTTATCATCCACTACTGTCACGGCAAACATGAAACTGTTAATTTCGTACCCTCCATACGAAAGGACTGTACCAAGGGGTCTACGTGCCAGCCACATCACCATTATAGGATGTCTACCAGTCCCCATGTGAGCGTGAAGCCACTATGAAAACGCTCTAGTGTGATTTTGCAGAACACGTGCTTCGTTGAATGTAGGATGTGCCCGTTGTATCTCATTCATGTGAATCTTGATATGTGGAACAACGTCCACGTTGTTCTAAACTACATAGAGATGCACAACACATAAATCCTCTGCACTAGGGCTGGGTAGCTTACCTTGTTGAAACCCTTAGGCCTTGAATTGCCCCTCATGTCTAGAACTTGAAAGCCCCACATAATTGAACTCCTTCAAATAATTAGTACATAACTCTATCATTGCACAATACTTGCACCATGCCTATATCTTTTCTTCACAAAATGCTTAAAAGTTTTCCTATATTGCTCAAGAGGATACATCCATCTTAAAAATACGGGACCACATAGTTAAATGGACCATTATGTCAAATAATGAGTGTGGAAAGTATATCTCCATCCACCATAATACTTCAACAATTATCGCCTTTTAGCTTCTGAAGCCAAATTTCTACTTTCTAATCAAATGGAGTTTTTACATTACCATAGCTGGAATATTGTTTTTTCCCAACCATGTTAAAATAAATTATTTAAAGAAAATTTACATCTTTAATGATCCTAACCATGGGTATTTCCTCTATTTTTTTTATCTTGTAAGCCTTCGTAATAAGGCCATGGAATCCATATCTCCCGAGTTGGCACGAGCGAGAACATTTTTCTTCGATAAGGAATGACGGTGGTGGATTATACATTTCGTTTTGATAGGATATTTATCTCCCGAAACAAAATTTTAACCTCCTAATCACAAAGTGTCTTTACATTACCATAGCTGGAACATTTTTTCCCATCCATAGCCTTGTGAAATTAGGGAAAATCTTAGACTCATTAGACAATTGATGGGGACTATTTTTTTAATGAAAGTATCATAATTAATCAAAAAAATTAGATAACACCAAACATGACCATATTGATCTAAAAAAAATTTTAAAGAAAAATATTCATTGAACTGAAGAAGCCAGAAGCTAGTTATGAAATTTTAAAAATTGATTTGTGTGAGATACGCATCATGCGAGATTCGTGCGACATGTTAAGATGAAGTTCCTAAGCATGGGTTCTCTCTATTTGTTACCTTGTGGGCCTCTTTAATGAAGTCTTGGAATCCATATCTCTGAAGTTAGCACAAGCGGAAAATCTTTTTGTCAATGAGGAATGGCGGTGGTGGATCGTAGCTAGGGTTATTACTTCCACCGTTGATGCTCAAGAGCCCGGATTCATGAAGTGTTCCATTCCAATTGGACTGATTACTAATGATGGTATTGACACAACTGCTAACAGTGTAAATTTTTGTTAACTTATGATGTGCATATGTTTACTAAAAAATAATGTATAAGTTAGCAGAGTAAGCTATAGTGACCGATACTATTTGTGAGTGTTTGCTTCTTCTTTTTTTGGTTTGGTTGTTTGATTGTGTTTAGTAATTGGTTTTTTTGAATATGTTATAGACTATGTGCAAAACTTGCCTTTTGTTCACACATGACATGGAAGGTCGTCATTTGGAAATCAGTGAATAATTTGGAGAGGGAAAATGCAAGTTCTACTGTGCAACAAAATACCAGTGAAGATTTTGAGGCTTTCATAACAACTCAGGATGTGATAGATGATTCAAGGATGGAAGAGCTGGTTCATAACAGGTTTGTTGAGTTTTTGAAGAACATGTGTTCCTTCGTTCGTTCATCTTCTCTTTAAAATTTGGAATATGATGATGGATACTTTTTGATGGTGAAAATTTTGTATGAAGGTGCTGATAATGTTCAGATTTGGATGTTTTTTAAAAAAATATTGTGATCAGATGGTTTTGTGACTGACTTGTGCATAATTTTATTTGTTTGACTTGTAATTTCTTGTGGTAGGAATGGTTTAAGAAGGATTCAAGGTGTTTCTAAATTTTTTTTGGATGGAGTGTTGTGTGAAATAAATGCATGATTTAATTTAACATATGCACTATGTAAGTTAAAAAGTTTTATATAATAAATAATTAATATTGGTTTCTAACTATGTATTCATTTGAATGGAATAAAGTAATGCATTTGTAAGAAATAAATGTGTGGTTTTGACTAAGAAATTCTTGTTGTAATTTAAGTTTTTCCGATCTAGTGTGACCAACTTATCATATGCCCCCATATGCACAAGTCAAAACCGTATCATTTTACAAAGTTTTTATCCCCATTCCAATTTTTTTACTAATACTATCTCGGCTTGTATTTGTCAAGCCGAGCCGCTCCATTCCTCTTCCCCTTCCATCCGTTCATATGTTGTCCCCTCTTTTTTCATCCCGTTTACCGTACTTCCTTCTCTGATCACTATCTTCTTCCTCGTACGCTCTCCTCCGGTGATTGATGTTTTTAGTTCTCTGAATTAGTTTTATTGGATTTCCTGATATAGTTCAGTGATTTTGTGACAAAGAATATATTTTCTTTGTAATTACTTTAGCTCTAGCATGTGATTGAATTGTGGTTATGGCAAGAACTACAAGTTTGCAATGTTGGATTTGAGTATGGGTTTATAGGATGCATTGTTGGGCACATAAACTACATTGAATATGGATGTGTTTTATAAAAATAAATGACTTTAATCAGAAAAGCTCTAAATCAAGCTATCGGGAATTGAACTTGATGAATATGTTGTTACCTGAACCATTTGTGAAGTGATATGTATTTTAGTCAAATTTAATTAAAATGGGCAATCACACATGCCAGCTCTGAATTAGTTGTATTAATAACATCATACGTATGTTAATGTTGAAGTGGTCAAGATGGTGTAAAGAGAACAACTTGTAGGCAACTTTCCTGATCTTTAATCTTAAAAAAGAGCCCTAGTATGGATTTATTCTTGTAAATGCAATTATTTTGCTTCAGTATTCCATCTATCCACGTCTAGTTTATTTCCTAAATATCAATGTGTAGCGGTATGTTATAAAATCTATTTATATTTGCCTTTGTCATTGACTTACTTCTAAGAAGATTGCAATGGGTAATGGATTTTCCATCTATCGTTCCAAGATTTTGCATGGGCTTGACTTTGAACTAGGCTAATTAAAGCATGCTTGATGTGTACAAATAGGAAGTACTGCTATTGTACTAAGGTTATTGTCTATCTTAAATACAATTAATTATTTTGTTATTTCTGTGCTTTGCAGGTCAAGAAGCTCCATAGAGCAATTTTTTAATTATCCAGTGAAGATGATAAAATTTGTGTGTGTCAGTTAGGTCAAATATTAATTATCTAGTTACTGTAATTATAGAACCAGATCATAAGATTCTCTTCTAGTTATCTCTTAGTACAATCAAATTGTATGTGAAGTTTTAGTGCAAAAATGATGTGAGGATAACTTATAGGATAGTTCATTGTGCAACTACATTGTGAGGACAAGTGCAATTGTTGTATTATGACTCTGCATGTTTTGCTTCATGTATACAATAGGAAAAGTTATAAATTCTAATTAGGAGATTAAAATTGATGACTTTTATTCAACAAGAAAATGAAACTATTGGTCCTCATTTTTTTTAAACTACCAATAATCTGGCTATGTAAATAGCGCACATTTGGGTGCTTAGTTTGCGCAGATAAATTAAGATAACAGATTCTTTATTCTAATTGTAACCTTTCATGTGAATCTCTACTGTTGCTCATCTTATTAACCTAAATTCTTTTTTACTTTTATTATTGCATGATTAAAGCTTGTTGTGTTATTTCGTATATAACTTCATGTCGACAAGTAAGCTTTGATGAAAGTTCCATGGATGAAGGTGAAAGAAAGGAGTAGATGTAGAAAACTTAGGCACCAATGACAATTCGAGGAGTTTGTTCCAAAAATGGGAATGGAGTTTAAGAAAGAAACATTTGCTTATGAGTGTCAGAACTAAATTTATATAATTATATGTCCTTTATTTCAATTGCATTTAGCAACGGCAGGATTCAGACATTGAACAACATTGTACAAGAGTATTATCATTTAAACTGCTTCCTATGTTTTATAGAGTTCATAAAAAATGGACAGTTTTCTGAAAATAGAAACAACATTTGTCTACATTTTATGATATTCTGTCAACAAAAAGAAAACTTGAATACTTCTGCATTTGAATTAGTAACAGATTCTCAAAATGAAAGTTTCTTCAGCCATATCTTTTTCTCTATAGTCTTCAATACCACCTCATCAATAATTTCATGAAATGATTCCTCGATAGCTTTCTGAATTTTTTCATGCAAATTCACACTATCCCTTATGCTAGAAACGATTGCACACATTTGCTTTCTTCAAAAATCCTATACATTCAACAAATTACGCCTGCAAGAAAGTCAGAGACACTCACGTCATATGTTGAATAAAGAGACATGGTCAGCCCGAGCCCAGTGCGGGCAGGGCGACTACATTGGACCCAATTTTTTTCAAAAGCCTTTATGCACTGCACGCTTAGATTAGGAAGGGTCCAAAGATGAAAGGGCACATTTAAGATAAAAAGAAAACTATTTAAGTTGAGAAGAAGGCAAAACAATTTCCAAACTTTTAAGAAATGGATAAAATAGTGTGTTAACTAATCTAATATTCCGAGCCCAAATTTTTAAAAATTATGGACCTACACGGTAAGCAAGATTTACTGGGCTCAATTTCCTTCTTGCCTTTTTTACATGTTGCAATTCTAATTTTTGTTTAGATTCTGAGCACAAATTTTTTTTATTATCATTTGTATAAGAGTATTAGATTTTCATTCATATATGTATATATTTGTACTGGCATTCCTGAATGCTTAAAAGATGATACTTTTGCCAACCATACAAAAGTGTTATCTTCTGACAACTATGTGATCGCCGGAACCATAAATTTCATACCGTGATTTATGTAGGTGTTTCTTGAAAACTAATAGATCTGGGCATTTGTTTCGATTTGGTGGAGGAGATGATGTAATAAGTTCAATTCCACAAAACTCTAAAGTTGGCGTTCTTTGTTTGAAGTGTAGATGATTGTAGTTGATGACTCTCAAGAGAGGGAGATGAGCAAGTAAATTGTTAATTGCTATCTCCATTTGAATATTTGTAATGAACTTTTTATATTAAAATCAAAAGTTGAATTTACAAATTTTGGGCTGATCTCCTTAAGCTCGTGAACTCTTCATCCTTTCTATCTATTACAAAAGAAACAGCCCAATGACCCAAAAGTTTGTCTGTTGTAGCTAGCCCATTCCTTAGTAATCTCCAGATAAATAACTTCTGCTTTGGGAAAACAGCTTTGTTCCACACAGCAACTTATGTTGATATGTTTTCTGCCCCTCCATTCATCTCTGCATACAATCTACTCACTCCCAGTCTTCCTTTACTATCAATATAGCTCAGAATTGATTTCCAGCATCTCATTTTCAGTGTGCATAGATTTTTTCATGCCCAACTGTGTCCATCTTTTGCATGATACTTCTCAAACTTTTCATCTTTCAAGTAAAAAGTCTAAATCCACCTTACCCAGAGAATCCTTCTTCGAGAATAAATCCCAGATATGTTTACATAGCAGAGCCTTGTTCCACATTGCAGGATCTTTTATACCCATTCCCTCTCTCTTTTTGCTTTTACACAATGTAGCCCAAGCCACTGTTGTATAACCCCTTTGTCCTTCATCCCTACCCCATAAGAAACCCTTGAACATCTTCACAATCATCTCATTTACCCGTTGTGGGAGTTGAAAAACACTAGCCCAATATCCTGATATACTAAGGAACACAAAGTTTATCAGCATTATCTTTCCAACATGAGAAAAATTCCATGTTGACCAAATCTTCAATTTACCTCTTATCTTATCAATCAACTTTTCACATTCCATCTTACTCCACTTTGTGTTAGAAATAGGTAGTCCCGAATATTGCAGGAGAACTCACGTATTCTGACTTCGAATATATCAGCTTCATCTGTTTCTCCCCTTTATCCAAACATAATATCTATATAATTTAATATATGTTGTATTAATTATTTTTATCGGATTTGTTCACAAAACAAATGTTTATACATATCCATTTAATATAATTATATTAATTGAACAAGAATTTTAATTTTATTCATTTACTAATAAATAAATAATTTTAATAAACTTTTATCGATCTGAACCTGAATTTGTTTGAAATTTCTATGTATGTTCTCACCCTATCATATATAGTGTCTCCATTTCAGTTGAAGTTGCACACATTTTTATCAACTTTCTCATTCAACTTGAGGCGGAGGGAGCCATTATAAAGAAAATGTTCTAAAAATATTAAATACAAAATAATTTTGAAAGAAGAATTTATTTATTAAAGAAGAGCCAACAAAATATTTTTGTCCCAGGCCTGAAATTGGTTTGGACTGTGGGTGAACAAAAAATCTTGAAACCCAATTACGCAAGCTACCAATCATCTTAACTAAAGGTAAAGAACTGATTTGAGACTTGGATAAAATACAAACTACTAGAGGCATTAGGTTAGGCAAACACCTACTAACAAAATTCTGGTTGATAACCAAATGTCTTTACATGCAAAAATACGCTCTCCAGCCCTACAAACACACTCAATGAGTTTGTTCTTCCGAATAAAAGCTCATGAACCACTCTATTAACGACACAAGACAAGCTATTTTGCACCATCAAGCCTCTGATGAACTATGAAGAAACCACATCAGGGGGGAACAAAAACCATTTCTTGGACTCCTTAATAACCGCATTCCAAGCAGAAGTTGAGTTGGGATCAATGCGGAATGAAGAACCTGACAATGATAGTCTAACGATAATCCGACATAGGGGTGTTCAAATTACTTGACCCGACCCGACCCGTTTTGACCCAACCCATTTGGGTCGGGTCAGGTTGGGTCAATGTCCCATTTGGGTCAAGTGGGTCGGGTCAAAATGGGTCTGATCGGAAATTGACACAAATAAACTCATTTTGACCTATTTGTATTTCTACCTCATTATCTTGAGAAAACAATCATATAAAACAATTAGTTTAATTCAATATATCAACCATTAATTTACTTCATGAATAACTTTAACATTCTTGAAAAAAATATTCATAAAAATAAAATTAATTTTGTAAAACTGCTATTAATTATAAATAATATATTGATTAAAATGTGAAATATATGCTCATATTATATAAATAAATTTTAATAAAGTTATATCTTTTAATTGAAATATTAAAATTATTCTAATTAAATAAAATGTATTTTTTATTAATTGAATAATTTATAATAAAATAAAATAAAATATTCTTATTTTAAATTATATAAAATAAATTATCATTTTATTTATTATTGAAATATTAATAGATTTAAAAATTATTTATTTCATTAAATAAATTATAAAATGTTTACTATCATTTGGGTTGATATGGGTCGATTTGAGTCGATTTTGTGACCCGATTTGAACCAATCCAACCCAAACTCGGGAATTTCGATCCGACCCGACCCTAAATTTTAGCGATTTGGGTCGGGTCAACTTACCCGCCCTAACTCACGGGTCGGCATGACCAGCCTAAATTCTGCCATCTCTTTCACGAAAACACTATAGAAATCTTCATTAAAATAGCTAGCCACTTGATAATCCAAGCCCAGTCGCATAACTTTCCCATCGATGTATTTGTCGCTATTGATGTATGAACACAATCAAGTTGCGGGCATGTATGATGGCCACAAAACACAATCAATTTTTCACAAAAATAATCCAAATGGATGTTAGGGTTAAAGTAATTGCAGAGAAAATTACCTACAATCAATAAATTACATCAAGAAATTCAATAACCTGATTCAAAGAGTTAAAATCAATCACTCATCGGAGAAGATGGTTATCGGAGAAGGAAGTAAGGCAAACGAGATGCAGACATAGGAGATGGTGTTTGAATGGAATGGAAGAGGAAAGGGAATGAAGCAGCTCGGCTCAACAAATACAAGCCGAGATAATTTTAGTGAAAAAATGGAGAGGAGGTAACAACTCAGTAAAATAGTACCATTTTAATCTGAGTATATGGGGGCATATGGAGATTGGGCACATTAGATCGAAACCGGTAAGCTAAGAAGTATTGTTTCTAATGTATGATATGCAGTTGTGCATTTCATGTAAGAGAAACTATTTAAAATAAATGCAAAATGCCGGTTAAGAAAGGCTAGTTGTAATGTAAGTATTACTGTTTCTAATGCAGATTATGGTGTTGACTATTTTTGTCAATGTAATTATGTGAAAGAAATTCAAGATTTAGGTTAAGAAATTCTACACGTAAGCTAACTTATACAATATCTTATTTATGTTACCCAGTATTATGAGTTTTACAACAGTTGTTTTTGTGTCAAAGTTTCTAGTATTTTTTTCATTGATTTGGCCTTTTCTTTTCCAAAACTGAATTGTCAACATGAGTTCAATCTGAATTCAAAAATAAATAGATTAAACGACGACTAATCAATAAAATTTGTCTATGATGCGGTCAACTCTTCATTATTAGTTATGTGTACTAGAAAAAAGTATTTGTTGTAATGTAATTTCGCATGGTTTAGAAAAACAAATCAACTTCATATCCTAATTTACTGTCTTTTGGAAAAGTTGTATATGTCATATTCATAGTTTTTAAAAAGTATTTTTTTAATACAACAAATATGTATTATAAGGTAGCAAATGCATATTTTAGTAAAACAAAAACAGTTCATAACTTAATTTACTATTTTGTGGCTAAGTTTTATAAGTCATTTTTGTGGTTTTAAAACAAATGCGTGTTTTAATATAAAAAAGTACGTATTATAAGGTAACAGATACATGATTTATATTAAATTCTCAACAACATTTAGTTTGTTTTGGTAGTGTTCATCACATGTTGTTTACATGTTCATTGGCAGTTAAATTTACATATTCACTGCTTAGATGTTTCATTCATTTTCGATTGTGCAGAATAAGAACTATAATTGTTGTTACAATGCATATCATAGCTTCTAAATTACAGAGATTAGTTCCAAAGATCTGAAATTTCAATTTTCTTCTTCCTACAATGATTTATCTTCCTCAACAGCTATTTGAATTTTTATGCTCTAATCCATGTTCTTCTTAAGCAGCGATTTTCCTACCTCCAAGTAGTTATGACCTCCAACGAGACTTTTAGCGCCTTTGAAACCCTAGCAGCTACGACCTCCTGCGAGCGAAAATTGTTAATCAAACCGACAAAAAGAACGATGGAGAGGGCAAACGAATCTCGCCGGAAAGTGAGGATAATTGAAGGTGTGCATGAGATAAAGAACGCAAAAGTTAATTGCAGAAGTTAAGATGAAGAAATGTGAAGATGTAAAAGGTGAAGAACACGAGAAAGGTGAAGAATGCGAGGATTTTGGATTTGAAAATTCGACGAAGGGGAAAGGGAGATCCAACCCATTTTCTTATGACCCATTTTAGACCCATTTTCTTATGACCCTTTTCAATTTTTACAATTGTATTAGTTCTCTAACATGTCCATAACTTATCTAATACTCCCTCCGTCCCGGAGAAAATGGCACACTTTCTATTTTCGTCCGTCCCAAAGAAAATGGCACAATTCAAA
>JAULKM010000007.1:5916638-5931712 GCA_032355605.1 Rubia tinctorum
ACTGTCTAGCTCAGAATACTCAAAATTGACGTCAGTATGTCCTTCAGTTCCTTTAATTTGGTTTCTCAATCTCAATTTTCACAATTTCTTTTACTTCTCTCTATCACCTAACACGAGACCTCAATCTGGAATAAATTTGTCTTCATGCTTTTGAAAGCTCTTATTTTGGTTGCTTTCTCATGGCCAAGATATTTTCAGGTCAGATCAGTGCTTGCTGAGGTAAAGGAAAGATTTCAGTCACACTCAATGCGATCATACAGATCCAGATTCCTAAGGTATCTTATGCTTTATGTATTATCACATCTGTTTGACCTACTGGGCAACCAAATAATACCTCTGGTAGTTTATATTAATTTTGTTATGTTTAAGCCATTAAAGCACTCACTTTTACTCTCATATTTACCGCAGGGGTAGAAAGTTTCAAATTGGAATGAAACTTTTTGTTGCTTCTATAGAATACATAATGGAACTATTAGAAACTAAGTTGGAGAAACCTGTTTAATATACTCCCTGTCCCTTTGTAAGTGTCCTAGGTCACTATTCTTGATATTGTTTAGATTGTAAAAATTCATAGATGTATAAATCTGAACTTATGAAGATTATCATGTCAGATCCTACTGCATTTATCTTAACGTTAATTTTTAGAATATCTATTTTAAAATTTTTTATAAGTAATTTAAGATATTAATCTTTCAAAATCATCCATGAATAGTAAAAAAAAGAAGGTGTAAGACACTTACAGTTGTCTTAAACCGGATATAAAGGCTTCATTATTGATGTATCTGTTCTGCTGTTCTCTTACTAATTGAACATTTTTACTATCTTGCATGTTCCTTAAATTTCTTGTTGTATTTGGTCTGTGCTACATACATATGATTACTTATCTTTCATTGTATTGCAGAATATATGAACTTTGCATGAGTGACAATGAACCATCCTTTTTCGTGGGGGACCAAATGCAGCAGTTTCCCCATTTGCAAAGGTGGTTAGGTATTTCCAATGCTTGTACTATTCAGCTTGGGCATATTGTCGAGACTCCAGTTGTTCATGCAGCTACGTCAATTGTTCCTCTTGGATGGAATGGAGTTCCTTGTGAAAAGAATGTAGACTCGTTAAAAGTAGATATATCTGGCTATGGGTTACATTTATGCACAATGGTTAGAGCTCGAGTTGCTGGAAAGTGGTAATGTCTTGTTCTTCTCATTGATAACTGAAGCTTTGCATTCCCTCCTTCCTTCATAACCTGTCCTCTGGACCTATGCGATCAAATTCATTAACTGAGTCTGGTTTCTTCTCTTCTCATATATAATTCCCTTGATCAACCGTTTCAATGTTTTTTTAGGGAATCTCATCTAGGATAGGAATGTTAAACGCATTGTCGTTCCTTGCTTTATGTGTTACTTGTATGCCTAGATCTTCTGCTGGTTTCTCTTAAATCAGCAATTCTGACACCACTGATACTGTTGGCTGATCACCATATTCTTCTTATCCCCACTAACACAAATTGTTTGATTTTGGGGATTTGATGAAACCAATCTTTTGGGGGCTAATTGCCATTTTATTGTAATTTTTATTCTTAGAGTGTATTTTCTCGATGCATCATCTTCCTTAAAAAAAGAAGAGGTTATTGTCTTTTTTCTGTTACAGCCTACCTATTGCTGGCTAATGTTTCCATTTAAGCAACCTTTTGCTTAGTGCTTGATCAGTTCTGAACTGCATGAGCTGTGTTGCATATTTTTCTCCATCACCAGCACACTATGATATTCTCTTCAACCCAGCCACTTGCATACATACATTATCTCATAACAATGAGTTGTATCAATCTTCAATTTAGGTGCTCAACTGTGGTGGAATCGTTTCCCTCGCTTCCAAGTTACACCCAGAATCATGGACTGCAACCAGAGGTGCAGAAGATGAGAATAATTGTTGGGCCTCCATTGAAAAATCCTCCAAAGCATCTGATGGTGGAGGAGACTTCAATGCCCGTGTTTTCTTCTCTTCATTCATCTTCTGCTGATTTCAAGTTGAAGCAAACTTCTTCAGCGCCTATTGATGGGAGTTCTATTCGGCCTGATGATTTAAGTGATTTCATGATACTTTGCACTACCGATTTTTCAACTGTCTCCAAACCAGTACATGTCAGAACTCGTAGGGTTAGACTAGTTGGCCTTGAGGTATTTTTGATGCTTTAGGCTTAAAAGATTTCTTACTTGTATTCTGAATGTCATCTACTTTGTTTTGGAAATTGACTTAATTTTTTGGGTGCAGGGTGCTGGTAAAACCTCTCTGCTAAATGCAATTCTAGAACAAGGGAAAAAGAGTAGCAACGCTGATGATTCATGTATAGAAGTTGATGTTCAAGAAGGTATTACTGGTGGCTTGTGCTATTCAGATACATCAGCAGTAAATTTGCAGGTGAGTTCTGGGGCTGAGGAACGTTGTGGTTTGTATTACAATGCTGTGTACCCTGATAACTGATTCCAAGGTTGTCATTTATATGTTATGCTGCAGAATTTAATTGGGGAGGCATCTCGTTTCAGGGATGACCTCTGGACGGGTATTCGGGATCTTAGTAGGAAAACAGATTTGATTGTTCTTGTGCACAACCTATCTCACAGAGTACCTCGTTATAAGCATCCAGATTCATCCAGAGAACAACCTGCTCTTTCGCTTCTTCTGGATGAGGCTAAATCTGTCGGAATACCTTGGGTCCTAGGTATAACGAATAAATTTTCAGTGAGTGCACACCAGCAGAGGGCAGCTATAGATGCTATTCTAAAAGCGTATGAGGCATCTCAAAGCACTACCGCAGTCATTAATTCGTGTCCATACATCATGTCTACTGGTACTCCTGCATCTTGGGATGCTGATGACAAGAACCTTAACAAGAAGGAAGGATCAAGAATACTACGTTTTCCTCCTATTAATCTTCCTTGGAACCCTTTTCAGAAGAAACCATCTATTCTCCCAGTCGAGGGCGTGGCTGCTTTCTGCCAACTCATTCACGATGTCCTCCGAAAGCACGAGGAAGCTGCTTTTCAGGTAAACTGTCCCACAGTGCTTTTCCTTCTTGTCTCATTGTATACACTTTTAGCACAGATGACAAATGTTCCGCTGTTACTCTGCCAGGAGCTCGCGCGAGATAGGCTTTTTGTGGAATTGGCTCGTGCTCGTTTAATTATCGCGCAATCCAATCAAGAAGTTCAGAAGGGCAGCTCTTTTGGTTCAGCAGCTGTTGGTGCTTCACTCGGAGCTGGTCTGGGCATTGTATTTGCGGTTGTCATGGGAGCAGCATCAGCTCTGAGGAAGCCATGACTAAATTTAGGACACCGGTTCGGTGGTATAATTGGCTGTGAAGAGTTTGGTGTTTGTATAGCGTTGGATTTGTGTTCATTTAATTTTCAATTGTGAGGGTGGTGAGTCCTGTTTTAGTTAGGTGTTTAGGATGAAATTTGCTCTTATTATTTTCTGAAATATATTTTCACCTTTAATCTTTGCAACTTATAAGTTAAAAGTTCTCTCGTGTTTCAGGTTTATAGGCTAAATCTATTAATATGAAACTCGACTGTGAGACTAATTACTGTACTGGGTGAAACTCGAATTCTGAGACTTCTGATTTTGTACTCCAAAAGGGGCGAAGCTACGAATTGATTTTGTACTCCAAAGGGGCGAAGCTACGAATTGATTTAAAGCTCATTAATATGAGCACTATTTCGTGCTTCCTTCATCCTAATATAAGGTTCAAAAGAGCATTGTCATTGGGTATGCAATTTTAATATAAGAATAAAATGTGATGAAGAAACAAACGAAATGAAAATGTGAACATAAGAGTATGATTGTAATGTGTGGACATGAAATTGATTAATCGCAAGATGAAAGTTATTTGGGAAAAGTGAAAAAATGATCCTATTAAATCAAGAAAGTGGAGATATAATCTTGTAAAATTTGAAAGTGCAAAACTAACCCGAAGTTTTGTAAAATAGTTTCAGTATACCAAAATTGCACTATCTGGTATTGAATGAATAAATTCAACAATGACCATTTATGAAAAAATAAAATACCCATATTCTTAAAACAAACAATTTAATGACAAAAAAAAACCCCTAGGGTTCTTCTTTATCTTCTTCATCTTCAAACTTGCCACTAGCACTCCGCCACCGCGCCACCAGCTCTGACGCATCCACCAGCTCCGCCGTCACTAACCCGCCCAGATCCTGCGCCACCACCTCTACACCAATCCCCTCCGCTCAGACCTGCCACCATCAATTCCCTCTGCCCAGATCCACTATGTCACTGCCGCCGCCTCCACCACTCCCTTCGTCGTCGCCTCCTCCACACCGACCGCCTCCACACCTCTACACCACCACCCAAACCTAGCCTCGCCCCTACCTCTCCGATGTGCACCATCTCTAGCCCACACAGCTTCTCTTTCCCACGTGCCACTTCTCCCCCACCACTGCTAAACCCTAGCCCCTGCGCCACCTCTCCCCCGCCATTCCCTACCTACCCTAGTTCTACCTCTACCCTGCCACCATTGCTCAACCGTATCCGATCAACCTCCACCACTCAGCCCATCACCACTGCAGTAATATCCCCTCTACCACCGTATAACAACCCCTCACCACCGCGTAAAACCCTCACAACCATCGTGTAAAAGCCCCCACCACCACGTAATAGACACCCCCACCATGCCGGAGCCCTAGTCCCCCCGTTCGCCCGCCGTTCGCACCACCCTCACAAAATGGACCCAGCTTAGGCGGAGATCCAATGGAGGAATAAGTTTTAGGCGGAGCGGAGGGTGAGGAAATGAGGGGGGTTAGGCGGAGGAGCGACAGAGGGATGAGAACGGGGAAGAAATGGGAGTGGTGGTGGCGGCGGAGAGAAAAGAAAGAAAGAGAGGAATTTTTTGTTTTGCTAAAAACCAAGGGCAT
This sequence comes from Rubia tinctorum, assembly GCA_032355605.1. Taxonomy (NCBI): domain Eukaryota; kingdom Viridiplantae; phylum Streptophyta; class Magnoliopsida; order Gentianales; family Rubiaceae; genus Rubia; species Rubia tinctorum. Next base: position 5,921,570 of record JAULKM010000007.1, read on the forward strand.
TAATGTCTTTTACATTTTTTGGATTTAAAAAAAATTAACAGAAGGGCAAAATGGTCATTTCAATTATTTTTGGCCATATGTGTTATTGACATTTTGGTCAACGATTTTCAGGGTTATTTTTGCACTTTCGCCAAAGTATAGGGTTAAAAATGCCCTTTGCTCAAGTTATTTTATAATTAATATATTTAACGAGGTGATTTGATATGGGGTAGAACTCTTCCGTCATCCTCCTCCCCCTTCCCAAAAAATCCTACTTTTTTGTTCAATTTTTCCAATCTTCCCATTATGGAAAAATGGGGGAACAGTAATGGGAAGATGGGGGAACATCAATTTTCAATTAATGTATGTTGAGTTTTTTTGTTATTGAATAAGTATGGATATGTCTCCATACATTAGTATTGTTCTTTGATATGATAGATTAGATCGTTGTGCTCTTGATGATCACTCGATTTAATTGTTTGCATCAATGTTTTGTTCTCGATCTGGTTTTACAGATCGTATTTTTGTATTAGGGTTTCCATTAATTTGGATATTGTCAGATCTGTGTTTTAAGGTGTTTGCAACTTGGACAAAATAGATAGTGATTTGGATCAAGTGGTGCTGCAGTTCTTGAAGATAACTGTTTGGCGAAGTGCTTGATGCCCGATACACTCCCCTCTGCCAAGTGATCATGGTTTTCGCGGGAAGCGAGTTAATATCCCACAACGATATCATAGTTTTTATTGGATCTCTAATATGTAACAGAACAAACAATCATTTTGATTGACATATAATTTAGATATCCTTGCAATAGATTAGTTATTGCTAGAGGATAATTGAATTAGATGTCAATTTCACTTATTATAATCGCCGCTGGACGTTTTTCCATCATCTGCAAAAGTTTTTTTTAATTAAAAAATAGGTGATTTGATTTTTTATTGCAAACAACATCATATAACTTTGAATTTTTATCGTAATGTATGAATAATGAGGAATTCTCATGAAAGGTGGTCTATCCGTAAACTTATTAATAAGCCTCTTAATATTTTACATTAATATTTTTTAAATTTTTAAAAAATTCAAATTAAATTTTATAAATTAAAATAAGTAATAATGTGTATTTGAATTTGAAAATATAAAAACAAATAATATAAAAATATATTTTTAAATTTTAAATTTAGTATGTAATTTAACAAATGCAGTGTATAAGTGTAAAAAACTACAGTGACCTATCCATAACTTAAGGATAACCCACGTATTAGAAGACGACCTCATAAATAATTATAATTTGATCATAAAAATTATTGAAACAAACCTTTCTATAATTGGTCTAACGATTAGTCAATACTTTCTCAATAAAGAGATAATTGAGTTTTTTATTTTGAAAAGGTAAATTATACCTTACCCATGTGATACGATAAAGGATGGTATCCCCTGGTATATCGGTTATCTAATATAATCGGTAGTTACCTCCACCTAAATAATAGTGAGTGAATTTATTTTATTAAATTATTATAATTACTTCATCCATTTATTGGGGATACAGTAAAGAATATATCCCCAGTGTAACGTATAGGAATTGTTTTGAAAAAGATGTAAATAATAAATTACATCATATGCTCTAGCAATAGGCAGGTGCAATTTTGGACACAAAATTCTCAACAATACAAACAAATACAATAAGATATGTTCTAATGTGAGACAGTCTAAACTATATGCATCAATCTTTGCACAATTTTTTATGTATTCTTCTCTAACTTTCTTGTCAGTAACCTTTTTCCAAATTTTCTTATTCTTTACAGATACCTTTCTCTAATTGAATATTGATCTCAGTATAAAGTTTAGCCTGCATAACCAGACATTCATTATGTAATATTTTTGACAAGATAAATACAACAAATAAGCATGTCTTTCGAATCATAACTATAAGCACCACCGAAAAGATTTTTGACCCACTGAAAAATATGGGTCTTTCTGTAGTAGTACGTATTCGTCGAATAGGATTCCCGGCGCCAACGGAGTTCCCACAAGCTGTAGTACCACATATGCAGCAAGTCTGGAGAATAATACACTTAAGGTGACACATGCTTTTGTGCTAGAGTATATTTGCGCTGTGGCAGGATTTCCTTGAATGATGTTAGGGTTTAGTTTAACTCTGTTTTAGTTTGTTTTATGTTTTTATTCTAGGTGTGAAGTTGGTACTCTCGCGACTCAGGTGAGATTTGGATTATATCCCACCGTGTTGATTGGAGAAATCATGCGACAACCTCCCAAAAGGTTCTCAATATCAGAACTATGGAGTTGTGGCAATACGGTGATTATAAATCTGACCAACACTGAATAATATGGAGGCATGCAGTACCCGACTGCTCCAAACCAAAACAGATATGTTCTCGACTCTTTCAACGAACACCTTCTACCGCAAATTGGAGAAATCCAACATCAGCCTGTCAAAACTATAGAGATGAAGCAACCCGATAAGGATGAAGATTGAAAGAGGGCTCGAGTTTCAGAGATCGCCAATATGACACATGAACCTAATGATAGGTCCATTTGTGGGAGGCTCACCCCACAGTGTGTGAGCCTAAAGAGTTTAGAAGGTTTCAACAGATTAGTTATAGTTGTTAGTTAGGGGTTATGCGAGCTAAACTTGGTACAAACATGTATCGATCTTGCAATTAATGAGAATGAGAACGACTCTTTATTTATATAAAAAAGGGTAAAGTACCAATATAACCCTGCCTACTTGACTAAATACCAATATAACTCTAAGATAATTTTTAGTGCAAAACTAGCCCTAACTAGTTAATGTAAGTGTCAATATAACTCTCAGATCCCATTTCCGGCATTGACTTTCATTTTCCGGCGTTGATTGTATGTAAAATGTCCAAAATACCCTTAGTATTAAAATTTGAATTTGAGTTGACAAGTTTACCTTTGGAGTTCGCTAGGCCGCCGCCAGACTGCTGCTGCACCGCCAGCGTAACAGGTAGGGTTATATCAGCACATTATGAAAACTTATAGGGTTATATTAGCACATTCGTAAATGAGTAAAATTGACTTTTCCATCGAATCCGGCCTTCAGATGTTTAGGTAGGGTTATATCTGTACTTTTATTTATCAAAATGTTACATTGACACTTGTATCAATTATGTAAGGTCATAAAAATATATTTTTTTTTAAAAACTATAAACACAGAAAAATCAACTGTGTTTCTTAAATATTTTTGCCAGTAAATGTTTGAGCGCATGTATTAATAGCTGAAAATGGCATACTGCGCATTTATTGTTTTTCGTATTTCGGAACAAATTTCTGGTTAACAACTAAACATCCATATCTGGCGTCTTGAAGTCACATGCAGATTGCAGTGAGCTCCATATTTGATATTTGCAGCTGCCACAATTTTTTAATGAAAAATATCCGAGAGTCTATAAGTTCAATAAGAACGGGGCACGACACGAGAGGCAGTTGAAGTAAGGAGTAACTAGAGGAAAATGATTTATTCTGTACTTAATTTTCCTTCACTATATATTCCGCACTTATTTATTTTTTTATGTTATTGTGCAATACTCCCTCAATCCCGCTATAAATTGCTTAATTTGATTTTTGGAAGTCAAACTAGCCCAACTTTAACCATTAAATTATATTATTCTACATGTAAGACTATTATCATATTATATATCGTTGGTTTCATCATAACATGTATTTTTATATTATATTTTTTCTGAATTTCTTTTACACACATAAATAAAGATTTAATAGTTAAAAATTGATGCAGTTGACTTTCAAAAGTCAAATTCAGCAATTTATAGCGGGACGGAGGGAGTAGTTTACTCATGGTTATTATATAGGATTCACTTACTACTAGGTTAGGTCCGTTAGGACTTACCAAAAACATTTTGGCTATTATATTTAACGTATTTTTATACTAGTGTATGAATGTGTAAGTTTTTCATTGAAGTGTTAAAATTCAAACGAATAATTTACCCAGGTAAACTAATAAATGTCCATAAATAGTCACATGTGAGAACATACTTCCATTCCATCATTCTTTTGCTCCTAGGATGAAGGACATGGATTATGGATACTTGAAGTGATTTCTTGTTAACTGAACAAGAATTAAATGCAGTAAAAAATAAGAATAATTGATAACATTAAGTTAAATAGTATTCCACCTGTTCCAAAAGAATTGGTTTCGACTCACTCTTTTCTGTGATGTGATGCGACAGATGATAAATAAGGAAAAATGGAAATATTTTGAAAGAAAAATAGTGAGCCCAATCTGAAACTGGATCAAGTTAAAGAAAGCATATTCTTTGTAATTTTAGATATTTTGCTATTTAACCGAAATGTAAATAAACTGGAGAGAACTAAATTGAATTGCACAAAAATGCATATATAAAGTAGAGAGAATGATATTACTGGCCATAAAAGAAACATAATGCAATATAATGGGAGTAAATTGTTGCGGCAATTACAAGAAAGAAAGGGAAAAAAAGGGAAAAAAAACAACTCTAATCCCTAAACTTAGCCTTCTCCAAAATGCATGGTTTAATGCAATCCAGAACAAGCTATAAGCCTATATCATCCCCAAAACAAAGGTCTCACCTTCTCATCAGCAGATCAGTCCCAATGACACAAAAAGAGAGGGAGATCAGCAGTTTATGGACTCGGTATAAACTTGGAAAATGATTACATGGAACAGCAGGAGCTTTTCTTGGACAAGTCAGTCCCATTTGCGAGGCTGACACGATTGATGGACAATGCAGCCTTGTAGGAGTCTGAATTCAGCATTTTCCGGCTATTGTTGTTGTATATCTCTCGGATCACCACTTCAAAAGCTGCATTGACATTGGTGGAGCTCAGTGCAGATGTCTCAATGAAGAACAATCCTTCTTCCTCAGCAAGCGCCTTTCCTTCCTCCATGCTCACGTCTCTGATATCTTCCAAATCGCACTTGTTCCCCACCAGCATTTTTGCAACTATGGTTTCACCGTGAACTGCAGGGTGATGGTGTCATTAGTATCTGGAACAAGCACACTTTTGGAAACAAAAGCAGTTATTGAATGCCAGATTAGGGATGAACTCAAGAATAACATCAAAGCGAAGCATTGCACGAGAATGCTTAAATGAATGGAAAATTATTTGAAGGGATACTCAGAACCGGAAGATTAAATTGAAGATTACAACAGGGAACGAACTTTGTCTTAACATAGACAATTAAATACTGAAGATGGACCTACTAACTACTTGACTTGTAAAACTAAATCCAATAAAGCCTATATATAGACAAAACTAACAAAGATAATGAGGGGTAATTCATAACTTCCGAAAAAGTTTGAGGTAAACTTGATCATTCAATTGAAGATATTCAAAAGGAATAGTGAAAATTATGCAAGGATTCCTGTTAGAATCTTCATATTTGCAATTTCTTCAAGCATTCCCAGGCTTTCAATACATTAGCACTTAAAGCTCAACCTATCCATCTGATGCTAATCTTTCTGCATTAAAATTCAAATGTTCCACAGAGATTCTATTTCAACACTATTCCTTCCCCAGCAATAAACATGAACACAGAAACCCGAAAGTCCCAATTCAAGAAAAATTAAACTGAAGACAATCAAACAACAAACAGGCAACCCCAAATTCACAAAAACTAATCAAGAAACAGCAAAAACATGAAAAACAATGAGCAAAGAAGAAAACTTTACAGAAAAGGGTAGCAAAGAACACTTACTTCTAAGCTCCTCGAGCCATCTTTTCATGCTCTCAAAGGTAGTCCTCCTGCTAATATCATACACAACGAGGGCTCCAACAGCGCCCCTGTAATAAGCAGAACACACAGCCCTGAACCTCTCCTGTCCGGCAGTGTCCCAAACCTGGGCCTTAATCTCGTTGCCGTCAATCATCATGACCTGGGTCTGAAACTCCACCCCGACAGTGGCCTTGGAGTTATGGTCGAACTCGTCTCTGGCGAAACGGGACAGCAAGTTGGATTTGCCCACCGCGGAGTCCCCTATCACCACAATCTTGAACAGGTACTCCTGCCCGCCTCCTTCTCCTTCCTCACCCATTTTCGAAGGCGGCTGTCGGCGGCGGCGCTGGTGAAGGTGGGTTCTGCGAAGGGCTTGACGGAGCAGAGAAATGGGGTATAGGAAAGGGCAATCAAGATTGGATTTTGAAGGGAAAAGTTGAGAGCTTTCGGTAGGAGTGAAGTCGGGAGAGAGGAGAGGCTTAAATCACGGGTGAAGACATGTTGTCTTAAATGTTGATGGGGTTTTGGGAAATAATATAAAATAGGATATACTCTCGTTATTATGTTATTTTTCAATAACAAATATTTCCTTTCTAATTAACTTGCTCTTATAAGTTATATGTACTCGTTGTCATGTATTTTCTGTTTTCCATTTTTTTACTATTCTCAGTTTCATACATTAATTACTTCCTACTTAAAAAAACATTAATTACTTCCAATTAATTATACATTAACAAGTTTTCATAGCATTATATGTTCAAATTTTTTAACATATAAGTACTGTATAAAGTAAATTGGTAAAGATGCATTTTAATTGTTTCTATTCAATTTAAATACATTGAGCTTAATATAGTATAAAAATATAACTGACTTTAAATGGGTTCATCACATCATGGGTTGTAATTCATTTATAAGTATATTGTGGGTTGTATTTGAAAGACAATAAGTAAAATAATTCAGAGAAAAATATTTTTATAATCTATCTAATTCACATAAGTGTCAATATAATCCTTTGATAATTGAAAGTGCAAATATAACCTTAGGTAGCAAATGATAGTGCAAACGTACCCATTTTCTTCTGTTGGCCGTCTTTGTCTCTTCTTATTCTTCTCGTGAGGGATTGCTTCTTCTTCTTCTTTTTTCAACCGACAAAGCCCGCAAAAAGCCTTTCTCATCGTAACGAAGCTCTCTGATTCCCTTTGTCGGACGACATCAAACAATCTCATCCGCGACGTCAAACACATCAGTCGAAGGTGGCAAAGCGAAATGAAGCAGCGACGGGTGGGCTGGGATTTCACAGTGGCACCGCAGAGGGTGGAATAGGGTTTCGCGACGGCTAGGACTAAGGTTGGGTGGCGTCAGGGTTGGGGTTGGATGGGGCGGTGGTGTTTTGAAGTTGTAGGGGTTGCTCTGGTGGTATTGAGCAGCGGTAGGGTAGTGGTAAGGGTAGGAGTTGGGGATGGGGATGGTGGTAAGGGTTGGGGTGGTGGTGAGTTTGTGGAGGTGGATTGTGGTTTGATGGCGGCACAACGGTGGTCGTCAACGGCAAGGTAGTGAAGCGGTAAGGAGGTGGCGCAACGATGGTCGGCAGCAACGGTGGTGCGGTGGTGACGGAGTATCAGCGTACCGATAGGGGTAAAATAGTCCTCATAAATTAAGATTTTAATTGAGCGACATTTTGGTCATTTCAGGTTGGGTCAACGGTCATAAACCCTTGGTCAATGCCAGAATGTTCATCATAGGGTTATATTAGCACCTTCATCAATTGAGTAGGTTTTTTTTTTGAATTTTCAATTATTTGAGGATTATATTTGCACTTAGAGTCCGTCTCTTGAAGGACGGTCTTTCCATAAGTTATGGAAAAACTAGGCTTTAAACTGTAAATTAGAAAAATCAAGATAAACTTTTCAGGTTGCATTAATTGGGTCATAAACTTATAACTACTACACGTTGCACAATAATATTTTAATATTGCAATTAAAATCATTTACCTTTCTATAATTCTAATTCAACCCCGTCTTTCCACATGCATGTAGAAAGATGATTTTCCCAAGACTTTACCTTGCACGTATCCAATTATATACGATTATATTTGTATATAACCCAATAATTTATCCTTTCATCTCGATATAATTGTGACTTCGAGTTCTTACAGATTTTTTTAATATAAATTTTCACTTTGAAAATATATATTGCTTTCGTTTAAGGTAAAACGACATAAATTGTTATTTATTTAAGATGGTGTCTTCTGTCAAGTCGTTTAATGGTTGGATTAGGCATGATCAATTTTGTCCCTATGATTTTTAAGGTTATATTATACTCCTTTCTTCCCATCAGTTTTGACATACTTTCTATTTGAATAATTCCTCAAGTAATAACATGCATTGAAAATGACCTAAAATGACAAAGAATATATTATTGAATTCCCACAACATCCTCTTTCACTTTAACAATTTTAAGACATATCCATTGCTTTCTCAAAATATCCCTATTTTCCACAATTATTCTGTCACATCTGCATTTCTTAAAATTCGGGTCAAAAGTAAATAGATCAAAACGGGTGGGGTAGAGGGAGTACTTATTTATATTTTAAGATATGTTTTATAATGTTCTCAAAAATTATGAAAGAGTCCGTCTCTTGAAAGACAGTCTTTCTATAAGTCATGGAAAGACCAAGGTTTAATCTGCAAATTAGAAGAAATGAAGATTAAAATTTTGGGTTGCATTAGCTAGATCATAAACTTATAACTATTACACATTGCATAATAAAATTTAAGATTGCAACTAAAACCTTTTACACTTTTATTATTCTAATTAAATCATGTTTTCCCATAAACTTATGGAAAAATGATCTTTCCCACAACTTTGCCATTATAAAAACCACGTTGTAATAAATAGCAAAAAAAACTAAAATAAAATCATCACATTAGTTATGTTAAGTATATGACCCAATTTGCCAGTTAGAACGTTTGAACTAAGAATTAATGTTCTTTTTATCATAATTTATTTATTTTAATCATAACCATCACTTAATATATATAATATTATAATGTGAAGTTTTACTCTTTTTTTACTTTATATCGGAATATCATTAGGCAGACTTCAATTATAATTAATATAATTAATGATATAATTTAATATTTGTGTTTATTTATTGAATTAATATTTTTATAATTTTTTAAAAATATATATTTAAAAAAAATCAAAAATTGATACTAAAAATATTTTTTCTAAAGTGCACGGAAGATTAAGATAGGCCCTCTTTCCAACTAAACGAGGACCTTAATTTGTATAGCCGAACAAAACACATCTTTATGAACTAATACTTTTTTTAATTTTTTTTAAAAGCATCCACCGTTGTTGGATGGGAGATATATATTGAGCTCTCCAAACCCTTAAAGATGTACAAAAAGATAGAACAATTAAGTTGTTACATAACAGTTTATCCTGAATCTATTGCGCTACTCTCAAAAATCTCTAGGGGTCTATTTGGATATGTTTCCTATAATCGATCTTCACCACTCGTGTCAATTCAGGCCAGATATCCAATAAGATCAGACTAGAGAAGATGAAATGCTAATTGATGACATCGATCTAAGTCGCAAAAGGATTGGTCTGGAACCTGAACTAAGTAGATAGCAAAAAATGTGTTGTAGTGGCTCGAACTATCAGGATGGAAAGGTCTAGCAATATCATGAATTCACTATGGCATGGTCTTTCAGGATCCAAAAAGGAGCATCAACATCAAAAGCGCGAAGCATTTCAGCAACCCGCAACAACACACGTCAGCAATAACCTCTACCCACCCGTTAGCCGATATATTCCTTGGGCAACCCCAAGAATAGCATGAGTTCACCAGCAGGAGGACAACTCCAGCAATAACCTCTAATAAGAGGGCAGCTCCAGCAATAGCATGAGTTCACTATGGCAAGGTCTATCAGGGTCCAAAAGAGAGCACCAACAGCAAAATCGTGAAACACTTTAGCAATCCTCCTTCCTGAGAAGAAATGAGCTCATTGAAAATTTCCTGAGAAAGAAACAACATTTATCAGCTAGTATGATGTTCAGATCTGTATCCACTGTATGTGAGTATCATTCATGAATAGCTATAGAAGAGAGCTGTTAATAATGTTGTATTCCATTATAGTGATGTCATCTAGTCCTAATCCTGAGGCTAGGAATATATTTTTAATCCATTAAAATGATTTCTTCAAGCTTTTTTTTCCAAATTAATCCATGAGAGATCTTGGTTATTTAGATTTTGTGCTTCTTTAGCTAAAAAATCAGCTGCAAGGTTGCCCTCTCTCTTAGTGAAGGCCAAGCTTGCCTTAGATTTCAGTAATACTTCTTTTATGTTACAACACAAAGAGTAGAGTTGCCGGGGGGGGGGGGGGGGGGGGGGTGGGGGG
>JAULKM010000007.1:5989894-6001145 GCA_032355605.1 Rubia tinctorum
TATCTTAATTTCTTCTAATTTACACTTTAAACATTGGTCTTTCCATGACTTATGGAAAGACCGTCTTTCAAGAGACGCACTCGAAAAAATTTATTGGAAGAAGAAAAAATGGATATCAATAACTCAAAGTTTAATTAGTAAAGAATATCATCTAATTTAAATATTTAATTTTTTATAAAAAAATATGATAATAATAAATATATATATTTTTTATCATAAACCATGCAATGACACGATATTACAATTAAATATTCGAAACTATGATCATTTTTCACATTTTATAGAATCTGTATACATGCAATGGTGATAACGATAATGTTATTTTACTAGAGTGATATTTATTAATAGTTTTATCAAATAATTAAATTAAATTAAAAGAAATATATTTATATAATAATATTAAAATTTAGGTCGATGCAAACACGAGTGTTGTCCGGTTTACATTTAAAGAAATGAACGTAGTAGTATCGTTAAGGTATAGTAAATCAATTACTTTGTATAGTTTTCCGAAAATGAAGAATACATTCTAATTTGATAGTGAATACTGTATAAAATAAGGTAAAACCTATGGAAAGACGGTCTTTCCATAGGTTTATGGAAATACGGAGTTTAATTATAATAATAAAAGGTAAAAGGTCTTTTGTTACAATATTAAAATTTTATTATGCAACATGTAGTAGTTATAAATTTTATAACCCGATTCATAAAAACCAAAAAAATTATTTTAATTTCTTCTAATTTACACTTTAAATTTTGGTCTTTCCATGACTTATGGAAAGATCATTTTTCAAGAGACATACTCATAAAATAAATACAGAAACACGCATTAAATGTACCATGGATCTAAAGTACAACTCCAACGTCTTATCCGCCAACATCTCATCCTATAATTAATTGATGAGTCATTCTATCAAAAGACGACCTCTCTATAAATTATGGAAAAAATTAATATTTAAATTATAAACTAAAAAAATCAAGATAAAAAAAATTTAACTTGTATTAATCGGATCATAAACTTATAACTACTGCACGATGTATAATAAATTTTTATTACCGTAAATAAAATCTATTATCCTACTATAATTCTAATTCAACTCCATATTTTTACATGAAAATACGGTCTATCAATATTTTTCCATAATTGATTTGGTAAAAATCCCAAAAAGGTAGTTCAAACTCTCAAGGAGGAAGTTCAGGCCCTATTAAGTCAATTGGCGAGATTGTATCGAGGAAAACAACATAATGTCGTTATTATATAAATAATAATAGAGCTGTCAGTTTCTAACCCGAACCAATAATTCGACACGTATCGAAACGATCGATTCAACCCGAAAGTCAATTTAACCTGAGAGATTTCAATCCGAATCTAACCCGACACGACCGAACTCAACCCGAAACCTGATTATAACCCGAGAAATATAGACCCGACACGAACCCAACAAGACTGAATTCAGATCGAAACCCGATTCTGACCTGAGAGATATCAACCTGAACCCGAACCTGACACGACCAGACTCAATCCGAACTCGAGACCGACACGACCAGGCTTAATCCGAATCCGACACGACTAGGCTCAACCCGATCTAAACTTGTACACGATTCAACCCGGCTCACAATCAACCCGAACACTATTCAACCCGATAAATCAATCATATAACCCTACATGTAATTAACTCAAAAATACTTTTGGTTTTTGTAATTGACCCAATTTGTATAAAATTGACCTTCTCTAGAATGTCTTTTTTTGGTCGAAAAATAGCACAATGTTATCAATTAATCATTAAAAATTTATTGGATGAAGAAGAAAATAGATATCTATAACTCAAAGTTTAATTAGTAAAAACTATCATCTAATTTAATTATTTTAAAAAATTATTTAAATAAATATATGATAATAATAAATATTTTTTATCATAAACTGTGACATTATAGTTATCACTATTGCATGCATACAAATTCTATAAAATATGAAAAGTTTAAAAGAGTTAATTGTAATATCGTAATGATTGTAATATCCTAAATTATTTAAGCTTTGTCAAAAATTCTAATCATAAATTTATTGAATTAATGACATGTTAAACTGTAATAAATTAAAATAAAGTATTATTTTATTTATTTATGAAATATCAAGTAATGATTGATTACTTAGTGTCAGACTAGTTATAGTAATAGATAAAATACATAGTGATAGAATAAATAGATACATAGTTGATTAGATAAAATACATATGGGTGAGATCGAGCCAATCCGAGCCCGACCACCCCCAGGCTCGAGTTCGGTTCGAAAAAAAATAACTATGTTCGAACTCGGCTCGAGATCGACTCGAGCCTAATTTTTGTGTTCAAGCTCGGCTCGGTTAAAATTAGCTAAGATTGACATCAGCTCGATCATATGGACAAGACTAAAAAATTAATATGCGTGTGAAAAATTTATCTCAATGACAATCATTTTAAAGCCCAATTATTCCAGCTCCATGTATTAAATGGGCTTCCAATTGGGTCTAATTGAATTCTAAAAGAAAAAGGAAGAGTGATACTTATTTATAAGTAATTTCTTCCTCTAGTTTCCACATGCTATCCCAGGTGGGACAAATGCATTTCCTTATTTCTTCTTCCATTCTCTCAGCTGGAATATGACAACTTAGAGTGGATTATTCTTATAGTGGATGGTATGCAGAGTGGATTATTCTTACCTCATTTCAGATTTTGAATTGGTATTCAACTCTACAGATAGATTTCAGATTTGGCCTCTGGACTTTGGGAAGAGAAAGACGGCAGCCTGCACCACACAGTGTAAAGTTTTGTTATTTATTTATTTCCCCAAACTTAGGCTTTGGGGGATTTTTAAAATTTAAACATTGGCATTTCAACTTAAATATATTTATAACTTTAATTTTAAATTTAAATTATTATTACTATATATTTAATTAATTAATTAATTTTGCCCACCCTAGCTCTAATCGAGCCATAATCGAATTTGATCGAGTTTCTTATCGAGTTGTTCGCAAACATAAACGAGCCGATCAGCATTATGTTCGTTTATGTTCAAGCCTAAAATTTTGTTCGTGTTCGTTCATTTAATATATGAACGATCACGATCCGATCTATAACCGAGCCGATCCTGAGCTTGTTCACGAACGTGCGTGTTCGTTCTCACCCCTAATTACAACTAAAACTTTTTATCTTTTTTATAATTTTAATTTAATCCCGTTTTTATATGCTTATAAAAAGACAATTTTCCCCAATATTTTACCTGATAAAAAAGAAAAGAAATCAAATAAGATAAAGTTTTTTTAGAAAAAAAAGGAAAAATCACATTCAGTTGCTATAGTGTCATGCCAAATATAACAGGTACTTTGAATTCTGTAAAATTTTAACGCGATTTTGGCATTCCGTTGCAATCAATTTTTTCTTTTGATGTTTTCCTCTTAAACGCAAAGATAGTGTTGTTATTGGAGGTGCTCTCACTAAGCCCTAGAATTATAATTTTGTGCCGTAAAAGAACACTTGCTATTACTACACTTCTTAATCTATTTTTTACCATCTAAAAAAGGTACATAAGTTTCATTTTGGCAATCCCGAGGAAGAGGAGCGCTTGGTTTATTATTAAATCTGAAAAGCATGCATTAATTCCACCATTGCTTTATCTTTAATTATCTTTAAGGAAAGGAAAAAGGAGGAAAAGAAGAAGCAATCTTTCCACTTTGTGAAACAAACAAAAACACAGTGCTTTTGTTTTTTCCACATTCATGTGGGACAAACTGAAAATACCATTCATGTCACTCATTCTTCTGCAACATTGCATTTTCCCCACTGGAATTCAAACCCAAATTCCATCTTTGGGAATAATACTGAGTTTTCTGCCTCCGGGGAAAAAAAGGCAATGGCCAGTCTCGGTGATTCACTCAATAGAATTTCACCCACTCAATCCTTTCCACCAACATTTGGATTTCGCGGGATACGTCTTCTCTAAAAAAATTTCCTTTTTCTATGATACACTTTATTAAGGTGACGCATTTTCTATTTTTAGTAAAAAAAAATCAATTTCATTCATTCTTTTTATATCTTTAATTTTCAATTCATTTTTTCTTCACTTATTCTACCTGCTTGCTTCAAATGTCATTTTCAAGTGTGTCATGGATAAAATAATTGAAAGAAATATACTAAACTATTGCAAATCGTAAGTTCAAGAAATACTTGAACATGTATAAACCTAAATTCAAAAGCAACACAATTGCTATATATACCTTACTCTGTAGGAATTTTTGTAAGTAATTCCATTGTAAATACATCCACCCTATATGTCAGTATTTAAACGACAATAATTGATTGCTTTTGTATCTCCCAAATGTTACGGTTGTTGCTATATCACACTTTGTATTTTACTAGTTTACGCCCTAATTCGTATATAAGCGTATAATGTTAATTTTAAAATTTAAAATTTTAAAATAAAACAAATCCCCACCTATACCTGATGCCACCGCCACCTTTGCTCTATCGGCGCCACCTCGGACCAACCTCCCGGTGAAGTTCACCGAACCAATTTTCTGAGGGTAGACCATTTGCAAGTAATCCCTCACCCCAACCCTTCTTCTCCCACCTCGTTTTTCCGGCGAAGAACCAACACTGGAAAACGAGAATGGGGGCAATGGGGGAAACGAGAATCGGAAGGCAAAAGAAAACCGGATCTGGCAAGGGAGAAGGCAAATGAGAGCGGGTCGGGCTCTGGGAAACGAGAATCGGAAAAAGAGAGCGGGCCGGGATCTGGGAAAGGAGAGCCGACCGGGGAGAATCGGGAAAAGAGGCCCATGATCCAGGAAAGGAGAGCCAACCGGGGAGAACCAAGAAAAGAGAGCCAGCCAGGATTGGGAAAGGAGAGTCGGGGGAGGAGGGCAAGGGAGAATCGCAAAAAAGAGAGCTGGTCGGGGCTGTTGAGAGGAGGAACCTTACGGGGAAGACGGGGACGAGAATGGCATATTTGACATTCAAAATGGCTGGGGATGACGAATCTCGCCGGAGTAGCTGACAGAGAAGACACCGGAATCTTCAAGAAGACGACGGTGGACCCCTACGGACGGTCACCTCTATCGCCGGTGAACATCAACCGCCAACCACCGTCCTCCACCGCCAACAGACACCTCCAGCTACGGTGGTATGAAAGTTAGGGTTTAAATATAATTTTTATTTAATATCAATTATAAGCTATTTTAATTCTTTAAATAAAATTAAAAATACATATAGTATATTTAATAGTACAAAAACAGGGTGTGATATATCGATTCACAATGTTATAAGAGTATCATTTTTAGTTCAACTAGAATGAAAATTATTTAAATTTGTTGAATTGGATTTATTTTTACTGAAATAAAACTAAGTTTGTTGAATTGATCCGAGGACCTTATTGCCATTATTTTCTTTTGTAAATTTTCTCATACATATACTCCTAGTTTACCCTTCAGTAAAAAATTATTTAAAAAATATAAAAGGCATTGAAATTACATTCATACCCCCTTAAAGCCCTAATTCTTCGTTTCAAATTTTTTGCCTTCCAGCTCTCTTCTTCTTCCTTCAAATAATTTTTTAGCCAACAACTCTCTTTCTTCTTCCTTAACCTTCAAAACAATTTCTTCTTCCTGGCTACCGAATCTCTTCTTCTTCCTTACTGAAATTCAGCCCAACTTTCGAATTAGGTTTCAAAATTAGATCATTTTCATTGAATGATTGGGAATTTTTATTCAATATCGGTCTAGGATTTTGTTTAGTGAGTGGGGAGAGGGGATGTTAATTCTCGATTTTCCAGCGCCTGGCTGAGCGGCGCCGGAAATGGTGGCAGATGGTGACAGAGGTGGCGTGGGGCTGTGCGGGTGGCAAGCAGGGAGATGGGTTGGTGGTGGTGGTCAGCGGTGACGAGGCCCCACGCCAGCGGACGAGGTGGTCGCCGTTTCTCTCTTTCTCACGCTAGCGGTGATGAGCCAGTGACGAGGCCTCAAAAACACCAACGCTAGCGATGACGAGGTGGTCGCCGTTTCTTTCTCTTTCTTTCTCCCACGCCAGCAGTGACGAGGCCTCAAAAACGTGGTGACGAGGTGGTCGGCAGCAAGGGAGACGAGGTGGTTAGCTGTGACGAGGCGCTCAAAAATGTGGTGACAAGGTGCTCGACAACGGGGGTGGGGGAAATATGAGGTTGGCGTGTTGACGAGGTGGTCAACGATGGTGGGGTGAGGTCATTGGAGGAAATTTGGCATCGGGGGTCAGGTCAGCGGCGAAAATCCAAGGTCGAAGGGGAAAATATGAAATCTGAGGGGAAATCTGGCATCGGGGGTCCGACGGCGGCGCAGTGAAAGTGGTGGAGCAGTGGCGGTGGTGGCAGTATGGTGGTGGGTCAAAGGGTATTTTTGTCTTTCAATTTTTTGTTTTAGGGTGAAGGACATTTTGATCATTTTCGATCGGTCAATGGGCGAAAATGGTCAGTCAATGCCGGAATATAGCCTTTAGGATTTTATCTGCACTTATGTAAATTAGTTATGATTATTTTTGCCCTAAAAATTATTTCAGAGTTATAACTTCACTTTCTCAATTATATAGGATTATATTTGCATATTTTCCAAATAATTTTAGCGCATAAGAATTATTACCTATATATATTTGACAAACGTTCATTTTTTTGCATAATAGGATACCATTATCATTAATATGTAGAAATATGGTAACCCTCCATTACACATTTGGCGAGATTATGTGCATCGATGACACACGATCTCTGCACTTTCAAGAGGTGTAGACTAGAAAAGGACATCGCTAGCATTACAACACTTCTAACTAAGCTCAAGAGATTAGGTGGGACTGTTGGGAAGTTTTTGATGTGTTTGAACGTTCAGTGTTTAATAATACTTTCTCTGTTTTTCTATGTTTGGCATCATAGCTTTATGTGTTGTTATTTTTGCAAGTGGAAGTGTGGTGAGAATTGAGTGAGAAGAGTAAAAAGTTTAATTAGTGGTTGAGAATGGTGTACTTTTTGGCATAAAAGGAAATGTGACAATGTTAGAAAAACATACAAAAATAGTAATTGTGTCAAACTTAACAAAACAGAGGGAGTACAAAGATTACACGTTTGGCCATTTTGTTTGAAAAAGGTTATTGTAGTAATTACGCTCTTTACAAATCTCTAGGGCTGAACAGTAGCAAAAATAATTGAAGGGCCAGTAGCCTACTCCGATATACGTCATCTGTTTTCATAACATTCTACTCTCTTCCCAGTATTCACTTACATTATTCTCTATTACTCTCTGTCCCAATTAAAATCATATTCTTATTTTTTTTTGCATGTTGTTGTTAAAGATATTTTTTTCACATTGTTCAAAACACATATTTAGTTGTTACTACGTATAATAATGTTATAACGAATTGACCAATACGATAATATTGCTATTCATATCTTTATTCAAATATGACATCAAAGTCGGAGAAAGAATGGTGTTCATTGAATAAAACTACAAGTTCAAATGGGACGGAGGGAGTGTGTTTGATCGCATACTTGAATAAATGTATGAACAACATTATTGTCGTAAATGATATCTTTGAATTCGTCGTAATAAATAGTTTCTATATGTCAACTTTTTATTTATCATTATTATGAATACGTAAACATATTAACGATCAAACATGTTAATTTTCTTATTAGTATGATAGGGATGATTAGGAGGGAGCAGCATACTTAGGCAGATCAATTTTTTTAATGTTTCAGAAGTAAATAATGACAGCACCGTAATATATTAATACTCCTTAGTCCTTATATTAATGGCTGGGAAGAACCATAACGGCAACCCGTGGATATATGTCTCCACTTTACATTGAAGGCCAGAAACTTTTACTAGACAAACCAACAATACTACCATTACTCTACTACTAGGGCAGTTGAGTTGGCGTGAAAATAGTCATCATTATCATATGAGTACTCTCCTAATGCATTAAATAAAACGCACTAAAACACTGTACTTTTCCTCTTCTCCCCATTCACTTCCATTTCTTGACCTTCTTCAGTAACCACAAACTGGTCTCAAGCAGCTCGAGAACAAACCCCATCCACCTTTCTGCAAAACGCCATAACACTAAATTAAGCTAAAGATTTGACAAAGTGGGCAATTTGCACAACTTTACACGTTTTTTGTTAGATCATTAGGCTTTTACTTTAGCAAGAAAAAAAAGGCAAGAAAAGAGTTGTTTTTGTGCAAAAATCAATAGGTCATAGGCCACTTTTGGCTTGAGCAATGCGTGATGGAGTGAAAGGATAGTTGAAAATGGGGCCCCATCACACGTGTCATCATGTATTGGCATGGGACTTTTGATTAGAAAGGCCAGAGGACACACATGTAAGTAGGTCAAGAAAGTAATAGTGTCAAAAGAGAATTACACAAAACTCGCCATACTTTTACGTAAATTTGGTCCTAATAATAAACTACTAACCTTGCCGGATCTTTTGGACTGGAGAAGCTCCGGCGAGATCTTGTAGAGGTCTTCATCCACCGCCTTGCGCGCTCGGCGCGGCGGAGACGGAGGCAGCGGGCTCGGCGGCTCTTTAACGTTTCCGCCGCACTCGCAGTCGCACACCGCCCAAGCTTCTCCTTGCCCTTTTCCTTGCTTCCCTTTCGGGTATCCAGATTTCACCTGCAGTCAAAAATCCGAATCACCACAAACCAGTCAAATTCAACTGTTGCTGATGTAACGTGAGAGAAATCTATTTACTGATACATTCTGCGGACGGGACAGCGTTTATCCCGTGATACCACATCTGACAAATAATCAATCTGGAAAACAGAGCATCAAACGGTGAACACATAATAATACATTACGTCATTACCCGGTGGCGAGGGACGACGATCATGGCCGGAGTGACGACGTCGTTCTGGTACAGATCCCCGGCAACGTACAAGTCCCGGTCCTCGGAGTAGCTGTAGCGCAGCAGCCCCGCTTGGCCGGCGGTCTCGAAGCACTGCGTGAAGGGAAGGTCGTCGTTGTTGCAGTCCCAGCTCCCGAACGCCGGAACGCCGCCCCTTTTTACGTTGAAGTAGTACTCCTGTTTCCACAAAAAAATACCGACAACCCACGTCAAATTGCATCGTTCTGAACAAAACCCAGAACTTAGATTTCAAGAATTCACTCCATAGAATACACTACAAAGTTACAAACCTCCATGATATTTAGGCCAAAAAAGCTTGAAATTGACTTCTCAGATGCTCAAACTCAAAAGGCTAGCGAGATTTGGTGGAGGGTGCGTGGAATATGCGAGTGGGGAGGGGATTAAAAAGGGGAGAGAGTGAAGAGGAATGAGTAAATGCGTGGTCGCTTTCTCTCTACAGCATGGGGGGAAAAGGACGAGGGATAATGTAATGTAGAGGGGAATGAGAGAGGAGATTTGGGATCCAAAATGGTGTAACTTCTAATGCAATCTACAGAGGAGAGGGACCGGAGGAAGAATGCACGCAAACCGGTGGAAATGGAAACAGAGGAGCAGAAACGGAAAGAGAAAGAGACAGAGAGTTAAGGCAGGAACAAGGAGAGGGGTGGCTTTACTTTAGCTTTTATTTACTACTGTAAAAGAGGGTGTGGGGACCTGCTCAGGGCTCTTGTCCACTCCTTTTCCATGCATTATTTTTTTACTACAGCAATGGGGTGGGGTGGAGTAGGTCAATTACATAATTACATTTACTTCTCTCTCCAGTTTTGAATCCCTTATTTTTCTTACAATAACATTTAGGTCCTTGTAGGTTGGAGGGTTGATCGGGTTCGTTCATGGGTTGGCAGTAGGGATGACAGTGAGACAAGTTTTGGTGGAAGTTTACTTTGCAATTCGCATCCGACCCAATAGAATGAGTTTAGAGATAGTTTTGATAGGTAGGTGAAAAATGTCAATCTAACCCTGTAAAATTTGAGAGTGCAAATTCAATCCTATGTTTTGGATGAACGTGTTAATCTAATTCGGGCAACCTGAAAGTGGCCGAAATTCTTTAAATTGATCATTATACCCCTCTTAAAAAATATTGTTTGGAAAACTTGAAAAAACTATATTACCCTCAGTGGTTATTAACCAAGGGTTTTCCATTTTTCCTTTTTCTCCTTTCTTCTTTTCCTGCTCAACCCTTTCAGCTCTTTCAACCCAAAATCTGAAGACTGGTGGCGATGGAAGCCTCTCGGACCAGATGCAGAAAACTGGTAGAGGTGTCAGCAAATGCCAATAGCAAGTGGTCGCACCCGCAGATCAGTTCAGTAGATGAAATAAAAAAAATATAGAGAGAGAGAGGAAAGGAGGTTTTCATCCGGAAATGATTACTTAAGGAAGAGCTTTCTTGTATACCTTCTTCTTCAGGCGAGTTGCGATGGTTCATAGAGCTTTTATGGTGGTTGTGATTCAGCTTTTTACTATATAGTGAGAACATTTTCAACGGTGGTGTTTTGAATTTACTTGCAAAATTTTAAGAAATTATAGCATATCTCCCACCATTGTTTCAAAATCAAAGTGTACAGTTTTCATAGCAGGTTGTTGTGTTCACGTATTTAACTTCCATAGCAGTAGATCTCAACACAGCAGCCTGTTAGATGTCTGCTAGCATTTAATTTTATTTCAAATGCAAATAAATCATTTTCATATACTTTCATCACTTAATCATCATCCTTGGAATCTCATATATTTTTATTACTGTACAAAAAACACTCAAAAAACACTCCCTTTAATTTTTTTTGGAAAAATATGATTTCCACTTTTTTCCTCATTTTCCAAAATAGAAACTTGGTTCTGAAACAAATTTGCCTGCTTCCGAATTTTTCATATATCACTTTTTCACCTTTTTCCTCATTTTCCGCCGACATCCAATTCCCCACCCACTTCCACCTTCTTCCATATGCGTTCTTCCTCCCCCTTTTTCCCCTCTCGTTCCGCGACGTCGCAGCGTGGATGCTACTCGTCCATGATTTTTGTGAAGGCAATGGTGTGGTGGACGCCGGTGAGGAGGCGAAGAAGCAATGGTGGATGCCGATGAGGAGGCGAAGAACCTAAGATTTTCAGGTCAAGTAGCCAGAGTCTCGCTGGAGCTTTGCTTTTTAATATGGTTGCTGATCTTTGTGCTCTGCAACTTGCCATCTGTTGCACTATAATCAGCCAAATTGAGTGGCTATTTGTATCCTACAAAGACAGAGGTCAACAAATTACTCAACCAAATCTTAGTACTTTTTCTCACATTACTCCATCTCACTTCATC
>JAULKM010000007.1:6003938-6021686 GCA_032355605.1 Rubia tinctorum
TTACGAAGAAAGAGGAGCGCAGATCGGTTAGACCGCACGATGAACTTTCCCTAATTACAGAGGCAGTGTCGATAGGAAAGCCGTAGGCACCTTTGTGTGATAGACATTGCGAAGTGTTGAGTTTCAACTACACTATGTGACACAGACATTGGAATAGTTTATAGTTCCTGTATGTGACAGAATTTAGGATCAAAGTCATCTACCGATCATGTTACGCAAATATCCCAAGGCTTACTTTAATATGGTTCGGTCTCTTGATTTACATGCTTAGTAGTTTTTAGACAACCCCACCCCCAAACCATGTTTGTGACACTAGCTATTCCCGGCTCAAAATGGGAGTGACACTGGATTGTGAGTCTTGCATAGTTTACTGTTAAATTCTAGTATCTCTGTGGACGACCCCAAACTTACCACTAACTACTATTTGGTTATTGGTAGTGAGTACGTGAGAAACATTATAAATTTTATCTTTGTGAAGCGCTCTGCGAGTTTATTGATTTCTCATGAAAAGGTGGTTTGTTAGCGATCCCGCGGGGTGCGGATCAGAGCACTCAACCTGAAAGTAGGTAAGCTTTCCGATTAAGCACTCTTCATGCCATTGGCATAATTTACCCTATATTTTCACAATTGAATCAAGCCCTAGAGATAATACAATTAAGTGTGTTTGTCAGCTGTAAAACTTAGTTGTCCCCTAGAGGTAAGCAGTCATGAGTTTAGGCTTCACCTCACGTTGGCTCCCTTCAGCCCCCACCGTCAACGGTTTAGCAGGTGTAGTTTCTTCATCCCCCTCCATCCTGAACTTGTGTTTGCCAATCCAATCCTAATCAACGATCCTAGCAAACACAATAAAAAATATCAACAATACTTACACGGTTCATAATAATAGATAAAACGTAGAATAGCCAAACTTCACATTTACAACTCGCATGAGCTCACTTAGAAAATCCCGTAAGAGAAGTTAACCCAACATGCACAGCTGGTAATAGAGATAACTCCTCCAAATAACCCATTTAATAAGGATTATCACCAAACTAATAAGGCCTTTAGAACAGAATCCACCACCGTTAGAGTCACACTCCATGTTTATCATTAGAAGTTCACAACTTAAACACATTCAAAATATCTTCAAAAATAACATGAAATACACAACACATTTCCACCATAGTAGACACACAAGAGGATTTAGAACAAATCGGTTACATAGAAACTACAGCTCAGGATATCTTCCTTTCTGGTTGCCTTTATATAATGATAATATATGCATAGGAAAAGTAAATAATATTAAGATAGTATCTACAAAAACGTGACTTTGCACCTCCCGACAACTACTCCACCCCCTATCCTAGCCTTGCAAAATGGAAAAGTTAAACACCGCGACCTAGATAATATGAAACGACTAGTGCAAGTGGCATATTTATCTCCTAAATCTATGGTCACTATGAGCCTATATAAAAACCACATCGATATGTCCATACCATACTTTCTTTCTTATGGGAAGCAACACAAGTAGAAAGATCACTTACCAATTTGCTTAGTAGGTAATCAAGTCAACGCAGAGAACAAAGGTAGTGAGGGTAACTCGGCTTCGCACACGTCTATAAAACTACCAGCCTAGTGGCACAAGCGGATGCACATCTCCTTCATTGTCTGTCCAAAGAAGGAGAAATTATTATGTCTTCGCATACGCCTGGAAAATACCAGCCCTGCGAGATAAGAATATATTCAGCTCATCTTCGCTAAACCATTTAACCACTACAAAGAACAAGCATATGCTACACAGAGACGGGAAGCCACTGAGGTTTTGCTTAAGCTTGAAAAATTACCAGCCTCGCGACACAATAAAAACCCCAACCTGATCTTTGTTAGCATAATATATATACCCTCGATATACACCCAAATCTAAACTATCCACTAACTATAGTAAAAATAACACAAGATCCATAGAAAGAAACATACGCAATAATTAGAAATTCTAAAGACGTTTCAAATAAACTCATGATCGCCAGGTGCACCCATTTCTTGATCATAGGGCAACAACTTCGCTAAATTGGAAAACCTCACAACTGCATATATATGCACCATTTATGTTACATGATCATAGATGGTATACTATCGGGTTTAAGTTAGTTTCATACCTCGCCACCTCTCAAGCCTCTATACCTTCACCGCATGGGCAACTAACTATCGTATCGGGCCTAGCTTTCTCCCCCCACTTTAATTCCCTGTTCATTAACACTTTATTCCTCCAAAACGAAGTTGCATTACTGCTACAACACTTCACATTCAAAAAAATTATCCTTCCAGTTCCCATAGTCATCAGGAACCCCCCTCACGATATCAACCTTTGGCATTACAAGTTCAAACAAAAACAAACTCACAGTAGCATCAACCATACAAAGATAATAATATGTACAAAACAATAGCACACTGAACTTCTGCTTACCTCACAGAACACTCACTCGAAGCCAACCAATATGGCTACCCCCTGCGGATTCAACTGAGCAAGGAAACCCCATTAGCCCTTAGTATGCTCAGGAAGTAGTCCAACACATGAAGGGTTAGCCCATATTGAAAATTACACTCATAAACATTGAACATAACCAGAGGTAGCCTCATCACAACTTCACTAGTGCTAGGAGATGTGAGCTCACAAGCAGATAAACAAGGATGTTCATTAAACAACACGTTCACATTATCTAAAGTAAGAATGCTATCACAACTTGCTCTTACCATATTAAACCATGCTAAACAATTGAAAAAGGTGCGTGACTATTAGTATACCCCTTCAGGTACTAGGAAATTAAATTGTTAATTATGTTTAGCAAATGTTAAATGCACTAACACTCTTGCACCCTCATAGCCCATTTTATAATTTCAAGTTACCTCTAAATTCATGTGACATTAACAAAATTCACCCTTCACTTTGCCGCTAAATTTTATCGCTACACCACAAAACGTTCCGTATTCACTTTATTATTTTAGGTCACAACTACACCTTATTCGTTCCAATAAAAACTATGTCAGCTCAACTCGTCACGACTCCTCGGCTGGGGGGGCTTATGGTATACACCTCCCAAACTAATCAAAATCTAGCCTAATAATAACACCCCACACTCGCGAACTGATACAACGAAACCAAATAGCAGTTCACATAATGCAAGGAGCACCTCACCACAAGATGAAATGCAATCAGTGCCCATGATAATCTTAGTGAGACTACAATCCAGTGATAATAGGAGTGACATGGACCACGATCAACCACAATCGTACAATTATTTATCTATAAATAGAAATCAAGAACATTAACAAAGGTAATGGCATTTTTCCAGAGACAAATCAATGTAAATCAAAACATTGACTTCGACGTCATAGTTGGATCCCGGAGACTTCTCCGGTACCTTGTTATGCAAGTTAACCAAGCAAGTATGAAGCACCGCGTTGATTCCGGTTATTATACAGGCCCAGAAGGACTCCCACCTAACACCAGTGAAAGACTAAGCTTCCAAGGGAGTTGTAATGCACAAAACAACACGTGAAGTTAAAAGAGTACTTGATTTTTATTGGGCAGAATGAAAAGCTTGGATGCTTCATGAATGTCAACTAGAATGTTCCGAAAAGCTGCCCAGCCTTCAATCTCTTGTAGTTCAGCAATAAAATTATTGCTTGCGACTTCTGAAAAATCCAGCCTAGATGAGAACAAGCTTAGATGAAAAGTGCTCAGATTCGAGTAACCGTCGATAAGATTATATAGCTTAGAAATCCGTGAAAACCTCCTCATAAAAATTATTCTCCTTGTAACCCTTCTTGAACCACAGATCCCACTTGATCCCGTCGATGGTGATCATTCTCCTTGTCAGATTCGTGTCTAGGAGCTGGGATAGAAACTGTTTGATCTCTAGTGACATCCATTTCGGGTAGTGGTCCCCTTTGTAAATATATTTGTTGCGAGAGTAGGAAGAAGGAGGATGATAAAGAATATGATCCAACCTGTGCGATTTACCCAATTTCACAAATTGAAATTAGGTGCTAACATGTTTATAACTTATGGACATGTCACATGTCGCGAATTCTTCTCAATTAAAACAGTTCTTTTGTATTTGCATCAAATTCAAAGCCCTATTCTTAGATTTTTACAATTCCCAAAGGTTTTTTTTACTTTTACGATTTGAGGAAAACTGTTCATTTTTTAAATTTTGATTTTTTGTTTTCAAGCATGTGAATTTTTCATAAATTATTTGAAAGAATTGCAAGATACATGAAGTAATTGAAAGAAACACTAGAGTTACAACATGCATGAAGTAATTAAATAGAAACACTTTATTAGAGAATTACTGAAAACATGAAGTAATTTCAAAACTATGAGATAATGTTGTTGTGCATTGGGCAAGGATAATTATGTGATTCATTCACCTGGCTTGTTGATGATTTGGTGAAGAAAGGTTGATGCTCTTGGATATTCATTAAGGTTCGGAGTGCTCGGGTAATTGCAGGTACATTCACATCCATAACTTGTTCAAGGCCTATGAGTTTCATAATCCTGAATACAACAGCATGCCACCTTTCATAGTCTTGACACCTCTTCTGCATCAGCCAGCCAATTAAATTTCGCGTCTAACAAGCCGAGCACATAACCCTCATTAAGTATCACCTCTGCAGCACATCACCCTTCCGTCAAAACAAACTTACCGTCATCGCGAAGAACCACCATAACACTGCCTGAGCTAATGGAATCTACACTTGTGGACCATATAGGGTCTTGAGATTCATTAAAAAGCACCAAATTTGCACCTTGAATTATGAGAGATGAGGAATATCTATCTTTCACTAGGGTTTCCCTTTCTGCAGCCCAAACTATGGTTTGCACACTAAAATTCTTGTACAATATTCCTATGTAGAAGTTGGAATAGTTACCACTTTCGAAGAATCCCAGTTCAAATGTCCCATGCTTTGAGATAATTGTCTGATCTCCTGAAAGTCGTTGATTACCCAAAATTGAATCCCCTCCGGAACATAAATGGTACGTTGAAGAAAGATTTAACAACAAGAAATAGAGTATCAGCTGGAAAATCATTCTTTTGGTCGTTTTCATGTTTATGTGCACGATCTTGTTCATGCAACTAGAAATCAGGGATGTAGGAGTTGTACAGGTAATAAGAAAGAAAAGAAAGAAGATTTTCAATTGTTGCGCGAAGAAATCGCTTCGATTCTCCGCATGAATTGCCTCGACTTCGTCACTATAACCATCCAGACTAACTTAACTAATGTCTCAACACAAAAATCTATTGCGATCCATATGGGTATCTGACTTTTGTGCCAATTCAACTCTACCACCAAACTGTGTTCCTCCATTCTTTCATTGCTAGTTAGTTATCAACGGTTAGATAACAAATTGTATTGATGGTTTTATGAAGTTAATTTTTGATACTATAGTATTTGATGATTGTTGAGAAACAAATTTGTGAGATGAAGCAGGTAACTATAAAATCCACTACTCCCTCCGTCCCATCCATTTGTGCACATTTTTATTTTTTAGGTGTCCCATCCAAATCTGCACATTTTCCATATTCAAAAAATTTATATATGTCATAAGACAAAATACCCTTGAAATAGATAAATTTAATCATAAAACCTTTGGGCATGTATGGGTGAACATAAAGGCCTTGAAAGTCAACATTGAACACTTCTACATAATCTTGAAAATTACTCTGTGGCCCAAAAATGTTTTACCCCATTATCCGTTACTCCAAAATACATTATTTTTTGTTATTCTTGCCTAAATATAGAAATATTAAATAGATGAACTTTTTGGTGAAATGTTGGAAAACACTAATACATGTTCTAAAGTAATTTAAAGTTGATTAACTAGAAGTAAGAAAGTGAAATAAAAAAATGAACACGGATATGTTCTTATGCTCGATTGTTGATAAATATTTTGTTATGTACTTGGAAAATACAATGGGGTGTATAAGGTAGAACCACTTTCGAGCGGATTTCAATTTGGAGTTACGAGTAAAGTTTTTACTTTTTGCACTTAGATCCCTCCAAGAAAGTTGGAGTTGTCGAATCACAAAATTGACTGCACCAAAATGAAATTCAATAATATATGATTGCGACTTTTGAAATTTGGGCATGTATGAACGAACAGAAGGGTCTCAAAAGTCAATATTGATTACTTTTGTGTAGTTTTGGAAAATTACAATGTGGCAAAAATTGTGTTACCCTATTATCCATTGCTCCAAAATACATGATTTTTGTTATTGTTTCCAAAATATAAAAATATTAAATAAATCCATTTTTTGGTGAAATTTTGGAAAGCGCTAGTTGATGTTTTAGAGTAACTCATACTGTAAACCCCTTTTCCTATTATAACATGTAAAATTTGGAAAAATTTCTATGTATCGAGCACTGGTATTAGTCAACATATCGGTGCCTATACAATTATAATGCAGCTGCGTGGAGCTGTTTCAAAATATTTCTTAAAA
Organism: Rubia tinctorum; assembly: GCA_032355605.1. NCBI lineage: Eukaryota > Viridiplantae > Streptophyta > Magnoliopsida > Gentianales > Rubiaceae > Rubia > Rubia tinctorum. The sequence continues at coordinate 6,010,421 of JAULKM010000007.1, forward strand.
TTTAAAATTAAATGCAATCCTAGCACTGGTATAGGTGCTAGATATTTTCCCACCACAATTTTAAATGAAAGAATTACTATTCCGGTCATAGGCACCGGTATTAGCACCTATATATGTCATTCAACCAAAATCGGTGTTGAAAAAGATTAAATCCAAATAATTTTTTTCGATAGGCCTCGGTATCTAGCATCGGTATTCAATGAACTGGTGCTAGATTTATTCATAGACACCAGTATTTTGTTTCATTTGCCAGATTACCGGTGCCTATGAATTTCCTAACACCAATATTGTTCTCCCAACAATGACATAACGCGTCTATGTACATGTGTTTCCAGTAATGTATAACTAAAAGTTACAAGTTACAAAAAATAAAACTTGATAGTGCAGTTGTAACAGATAATATTATTGAAACATAACCTAAACCAATCCAAATTTATTCGGGTAGAAAAATAACCCAATCTAAAATGAACCAACTCGAAATATATATGAATCAAATATGAAACATTATAAAAAATAACTGACATGATCAGACCCGAATGAAACTTCAGTACAAAAAATGACACGATAATAACCCGATCCGACCTAACTCGACAATATTCTGACCCGACCCGACCTAATTCGAGTGTAAAAATTACACGACAGTAATCCGACCCGATATTAACTCAATCCGACACGACCCGACCCGGGAAAAAAACTAACACGTTTTCAACCCGACACGACAGTATCCCGATCCAACTCGACCTGACACGAAAAATGAAATAACACGCTTCAACCCGACCTGTTTCAACACGCTTCAACCCGACCTGTTTCAACACGACACGTTCCAATCCGATACGAATCCTACACGATAACCCGAATTGACACATCTAGATAAAATTGATAGTGGTTGTGGCTGATCACGGCTGGCCCAAGCCTAGTACTGGCCGTGCAACTGCACAAAGTCCAAAGCTATGAAGGGCCCAAAAATTTTGATAGGCCCGTGTATTATCATATGCTTCATCCGTCCCACAATAAACTTTCTATTTTTCCTTTTTATTCCGTCCTACAAAAAACTTTATAATTGTACTTTTTCCTTTTTTAAAGAAAAATTCACCTAAAACACTCTCATGATTAGTGCCACATAAATTGAACCCCACATGATTCACCTGAAATTTCTAATTTACGCCAAACTCATGTGACAAAAATGTGCCACCTTATTTTGCATAAAAGATTAAGATAAAAGCAATTAGGAAGTATAAATGGGGTTATATACTTCTCTTTTCTCTCTGACGCGTGCTTCTTTTTTTATTGTGCGCTGCATACTTGTTTCACACCTTCCTTTCCAATTTTTGTGATCCAATTCTTTTCCTTTTCATACGAGCACACAAGTTAGCAAACCTTTTTATTTATACATTTTTATTAATCACAAACACTACTGCACATTAATCACAAACACGATTGCTTTAGATCAATCAAACTACTATCATAAACATATAAGACTTGTAGTAGCAGGACATGAGTTATGGCACAAGATGCTCAAATTACTCTTTTTTATTAATTGAATATTTAGAATAAAATATTACATAAAGTTCTATTTTATATTGAATCACAGTTATATATAGTCATTTTATAATTAATGTAATTAATAGAGTAATTTAATATTTATTTTTATCTGCGCAGCGAAGTTCCTATAATTTTGAAAAAGTTTAAAATGTACCCCAATTTATTAATAAGAACAAATGACTTATGTGTGACCCTTGAACTATCACGATCGTCCACCTTTAGCCCTTAATCTTTTTTTTAACACTTTGACCCCTCAACTTATAAAACTGGTGAATTGTGACTATTCTGTCAGGTCAAACCGTTAAACTAGGTCAAAACGTTAATTTTAAGCGACAAAATTGATATTTTTCATTTCCCCATTTCCTTTCCTTTTATTTTTTCTTTTAATTTTCCTTCTCATTCTCCTGAAACCCTTATTCCCACGCCGACCACCACCACCACCAACCACCATCGCCACTCTTCAGCCATTTCAAACCGACCATCCACCATTTATCTCCTTCTCCCTCAACCTGATCCGGAACCTCAAGCTCGTATGCTCCCTCCGCTTCCACGGGCCTCCCTGTCTCCCTCTATGATCACTGCTGCGTCAAAAGCAAGTTGAACGGTGTCATCTCCGACGTTGGATTCTCCTCTCACATTTTCAAACGCTCTTATTCGCCGGTGGGGTTCTCATGCTCCTCATTTTTAACTTTCGCAAATCAACCCGTTCCCAAACTCTCGTCCTCGACCGGGTGAATCTCTACAGATCCATCTCTCTGACGCCCTCCTTCTGGTTGTTCCCCTCCCTGCGCCACTCGATAGTTGCACCGCCAACGTCTTCCAGACAAGGGAATAGAGTGGTGGCACCGATTCAGAAGAATACGTTAGATTATTTACTGTGGTCTCATTTGCCTCCATGAGATTATTTACTGTGGTCTCTTTCGGGTAATCAATTAGTAGTGAGGTAAGTTTTGCCGAGTTTTGCCTTCATAACCACATATCCATTTTTACCCTTGTGGTAGATCCATTTCTTATCGTCTTTCTTATTCCTTTTAGCAAAAGACTTCTCCCATCAATGATTGATCTCCAGGCAAAGGATGGGCGATAATTCGTTGATGCTTCAAACATTGATGTACGTGGGTAGTATCTTACTTTTAGTAATTTAGCTACGAATGATGTTGGATGTGTTGTTAGTCCCCAACCTTGTTTCCCTAGCATTGCCAGATTAAAATGATTCAGGTCCTTGAAACTAAGACCCTCATTCCCTTTGGGTATACATACTACGCCAATTTGCCCAATGGATCTTCTCTTTATTGTCTGAGCTTCCCCACCAATACTTTGCATAGATAATGTGAATATCATGAATAGGTGTATCTGGTAGTTTGAAACAAAAGAGTTTATACGTCGGCAAAGCTTGTAAAATTTCCTTGATTAGCACTTCTTTCCCTCCCTTTGATAATTGTTTGTGCTCCCAGCTTTGGAATTTTGCCCAGATTTTGGTTTTTACACTCTCAAGCGAGGATGTTATTGGTATGTCAAAAGTGGTTGGTAGACCCAGGTATTTTTCTAGTCCTTCCGATTCACTCATTTCCATAATACCTAGGATATTTCTTCGTGCTTCACTATCCACATTGGGGCTAAATGTAATGGATGATTTATCAAATTTTATTCTCAGAACCGATACCTACTTATATTCTTTCAGAGTTTGTTTCAATTGAGATATTTCTCCCATAGCTGCTATTCCAAATATCAGAGTGTCATCTACAAAAAGTAGATGGGATATAGCTTGTGTCGAACGAGGCATTTTCAAACTCGATATTTTTTTCCTTATCTTTTCATGTAAAATATTTGATAACACTTCCCCATATATGATAAATTAGTAAGGCGACAAATGATCGCCCCGTCTGATTCCCCTTGGTAATTCAAGACTACCAAATCTTGTGTCATTTAACTTAAAGGAGAATTCCACTGAAAAGATACACCATTGGACAAGTGTGGGAAATCAGATTGGAAACCCATACTTTGTAAGACACTTAGCAATAAAGGCCATTCCACTATATTAAAAGTTTTGCTCATGTTTAATTTAATCGACATGTACCATTTCTTTCCACTGTTATTCCCCTTTATATAGTGGTGTGCTTCATGTGCGATCAATATATTATCTGAAATGGGCCCGTTTGGTACAAAAGCACTTTGTGATTACAATATAGTGTCTCCCATAATTTTCATCATCCGCTTTGAAATTCATTTGGAGATGATACGGTATGTGACATTACATAAGCTGTTGGGTCGGAACTTGGATACCTCTGTAAATTTTGTAACTTTTGGGATAAGTACCTTAGATGTACTATTGATGGATTCCACTATGCTTCCATTTATTAAGGAATTGTAGAGCTGCAAAGAAAACCTTATCACCCACTATGTTCCGTTGACCGGTTTGGGGTAGCGGGGTCTCATAGTCCAAGTTGGCGGCGTTGGTTCTGTTTGCGGCTCGGAGGCTGGCGCCAGCTTCGAGATGAAGTCATCACAAAGAGAAGGTAACTGTAATGGCAATTGATCAACGGGTAACTTCTTCCCGGAAACTGGTGCAAATGGAAAACAATCTTCATAAAATTCTACAGCTTGAGAGTTGACTAGAAGCATCATTAGGTGTTGATTGATTAGGGCAGCGATCAAAATAGGTCATCCCGTAGTGGGTACATGGGTTGTCCTACTGAAAAATAGGAAAATGGGTCTTTCTATAGTAGTAGATATTTGGCGGACGGGGTTTCTGGCGTACAACAGAGTTTCCACTAGCTTGTAGCACCACATCTGTGGCGGGTCAGAGAATAATACTCCTTAGGCAATATCTACTTCTGGGTTATAGAAGAGTTGCATTGTAGCATGGCTTCCCTGAATGAGGATAACAGTTTAGGTTAAGTTGTTTTAGTTGTTTTTATGTTTTTGTAAGGTGTGTTGTTGGTGCTCTCGCGACTCCAACGAGATTTGGATACTATCCCACTGCATTTATTGGAGAAATCTAGCGACAACCTCCAAAAAGGTTCACAAAATTAGAACTAAGGAAATGTGGCAACCCGATGAGTATAACTGGCCAACATTGAATAAAGATGGAGGCATGCAGTACCATATTTCTTCAAAACAAAATGGAGCTTCCCTCGATACTCCTACAATAAACATTCATCATCGTTGATTAGAGAAATCCAGTTGCAGTATCTTCAAACTGCAGAATTGTCACAACCCGATGAAGACAAGATTGGAGGTGCGAGTCGAGTAGCAGATCGCCAATATGGCGCATAAATCTAATGATAGGTCTATTTTTGGGATGCTCACACCACAATGTGTGATCCAAAGAGTTTAGAATGTTTTAACAGACTAGTTATAATGGTTAAATATAGATTGTGGAAAATAAACCTGGTGCAAATATATAACGATTTTTATAGTTAATAAGAATGAGAATGACTCTTTGTTTTTAAAAAATATTTAGTTGCACTGCCGCAACACAAAATATAAATGATTCTTTTGTTGGTGCCAAAATGACTAGTTGTTATTCTCCCAATTAACCTTTGAGAATTACATTTCTATCCCTGAAATAGTAACAATACGTCATGCGTAGTGAATGTGGCTTGGACTAGAATTTTTTGTCGGGATACAGAATTCAGCTGTTTAATTAGTAATTACACTTTTAATCATGGAACTTAATCATTTCTAAAGGAATTTTAGTGTTGTAATTTAATCCAAATATCATGCCGTCTTAGCTCAGCCGGTAGAGCGCATGGCTTTTAACCACGTGGCCGTGGGTTTGATTCCCACAGACGGTGGAACCCCTCTATCATTGATTCAAAATACACAATATTTTGGGAAGCATTGAGGAGTTTTGGTGTGGGATTGACAAAACCTTGGCTTGTACTAGGAGACTTCAATTCTATCATCTCTCCATCTGATAAGGTAGGAGGGACAAAACTCTCAAGATACTTCAGTGATACATGCACAACTTGCTGCCTTACGGACTGTCCATCATTTGGCCCTTGGTTGACTTGGAGAGGACTAGAAAGGATCATGGAAAAGCTTGACAGGGTACTGATGAACGATTTCTGGGATGCAAATTCATGCACTGCACATTTTCTGGGTTTCCATTCTTGCATGAACCACATAGCTTACTACGTAGAGCTGCTTGGCCAACCTTGGGGGAGGGGACAAGCCATTCTGATTTCAGAACATGTGGACCCAACACCAAGAATGCGGGTGCACAGTAGGAACACTATGGCAACCACCTAGAGCTGGATCGAGGCAGTACACATTGGCTACCAAGCTGAAAAGCTTGAAGAGTCAATTGAAGGAATTAAATAAAAAGGAGATAAGTCATATTTCAGAGAGAGCCTTACAGGCAAACAAGGAGTTAGATGATACCATCAACAACTTGGACATCCAAAAGGCCATGGTGGAAGACTGGGAAAGCATCAAGAGTTTCAGTGAGAAAGTGTGGTTCCTATAGGATGCTAAAATGAGGTTCATCAATCAGAAGAAAAAGGCCAATCACCTCATTTTATTAGACAGAGGCTCGAAGTACTACCATGACCTGATCAAGAGCCCAGGAAACTTCACCCCATTACAGCAAAGTTCGACTCAAGCAGGAACTCGATCACTGGACATGAACAGATAGAGGTACTCTTTGTTGATTTCTATGAGAAGATTTTTGGCCTGGCTAAAGCGCGTGTCCCGACCAAAGCCGATGTCTTGGATAGAGCACCAAAGATAAGCACTGTAGATTATTAATGTCTGACAATAGGAGTGTCCTCCACGAAAATCAAGCAGGTAATATTCTCCATGGAGGACGACAAAGCACTTGGTCTCGATGGTTTCACACCCGCATTTTACAAGGCACACTAGAAAACTGTGGGGGAAGGATGTGTGCGCAGCAGTCCTAGATTTCTTCAGATGTGAGAAAATCCTCAAGGAGTTGAACTACACATCTATCTCACTCATCCCAAAGAAGCAAGACAACCAGACTATTAGTGATTTTCGGCCTATCTCCTGCTGCAGTGTGTCCTACAAGATCATTGCCAAAGTCATTTCCATGAGACTTTCCTCCATACTCCTCTCCGTACTACCCTCCATTATTGATGAAGCCCATGCTGCCTTTGTGCAGTGACGCTCTATCACAGATAATATCATGCTTGCAGAGGAACTCGTGAGGGGGCATGCCAGACAGAGAAATAGTTGTCGATGCATGATCATGGTTGACATCAGAAAGGCATTTGATACAGCATCATGGGATTTCTTGAGAGAGGTTCTCCATGGTTTGGGGTTCACAGAGCGCTTCATAGGGTGGATCATGGAATGAGTATCAGCATCTACTTTCTCTGTGAAAGTAAATGACATGCTACATGGTTTTTTCACCGGGCGTAGGGGTCTCCGACCGGGCCACCACATGTTCCCAATGCTATTTGTCATCTGCATGGAGTACTTCTCCTGTTTACTCAGGAGTGGGACAGCTACGCCAAAGTTTAGATACCACTCGCGGTGCGAACCATTACAGATATCCCACTTGGCTTTCGCAGATGATATTATGCTTTTATCTAGGGGAGATCGGTCCTCAGTTAGTATATTCATGCATGCTTTGAACAAGTTTGAAGGCACTTCAGGCCTAGCAATAAATGACAACAAATCTTCGCTCTACATGGTGGGTGTACATGAGGATCTCAGCTTCATAGGCATACCACATGCTCATCTCCCTGTCAGATACTTGGGTGTTCCCCTTCCTGATGCTATTTGTCATCTGCATGGAGTACTTATCCCGTTTACTCAGGAGCGGGACAACTATGCCAAAGTTTAGGTACCACTCACAGTGCGAACCATTACGGATATCCCACTTGGTTTTCGCGGATGATCTTATGCTTTTATCTAGGGGAGATCGGTCCTCAGTTAGTATACTCATGCATGCTTTGAATGAGTTTGAAGGCACTTCGGGCCTAGCAATAAACGCCAACAAATCTTCCCTCTACATGGTGGGTGTACATGAGGATCTCAGCTTCACAGGCATACCACATGCTCATCTCCCTGTCAGATATTTGGGTGTTCCACTAGACTAGCAGAAATTGAAGGTTTCATATTTCTCCTTCCTAATAGAAGCAGTCAATCAGTACATCTCCTCCTGGAAGGGCCACACGCTATCCTACGCAGGATGCTTGGAACTGGTTAGATCAGTTATCTAAGGAGTTGTTGGTTTCTGGATCCAGTAGGTATCCATTCCCATAAAAGTCATAGAACACATATCTTCTATTTGCAGATGTTTCCTTTAGGGAGTGAACTCCTGCTCGGTGGCATGGAGAAAGGTTTGCAGGACTGTGGAGGAAGGGGACCTAGGTCTCAAAGACATCCAGACTTGGAATGAGGCACTTTTATCGAAGCAGATCTGGAATTTCCACATCAGGAAATATTCTTTGTGGGTCAGGTGGATCCACTCCTTTTACATTAAAGGGGGGGACCTCTGGAACTGGTCACCCTCCAAGTACAATTCCTCAACACTTATCAGACAACTGATGGCCATCAGGGACAAATTGTTATTCTACCTCGGTGGGAGAGACCCTACCATTGCACGATTCACTAGTTGGGCAACTGCAAAGGGCCTTGACTCATCGAGGGTATACGACATACTATTGGGGAAACTACTAGCTCAGCGCTTTTTTCGACTTCTATGGAAGGGTTCATACCCTCCCAAGTACTCATTTATCGCTTGGAGAACGGTAAGAGAGAGACTGAATACTAGAGATAGGCTGAGGAATTACCATAGAGACAGATGCTCCCCATTCTGCAAGCGTACACAGGAGAGTGCTCTGCACTTGTTCTTCGCATGCGAATTCTCCCGGGACATCTGGAACCCAGTGAAAGATTGGATTGGTCTGAGGAGGAGATGCTATACGATCAGAGGAGCAGCCTGCTGGAACATCAGAGAGGCACATGGCGTAAGAAACTGCCAAGATTAGCATGCTAGCCTTACTTACGACGGTCTATTACATCTGGAAGGCCAGAAACAACTTGGTCAAGGATGGGCTAGCACCATCCAGAGTTGGCCTCAGACATCAGATATTTACACAGATTTACACAATTCTTTACAGGCTATTCCCTGGGGAGATCTTTCTCAACAGTCAACACTAGACAATTGAGACCCCCGGTGACCTAGATCAAATTACCGAGAAACTGCCCACTCGCTTAAAGTGGGGTTGACAATACATTATATTACGTTTAAGCGCGTGGTTAAGTCGCTTTCACTTTACTACCAGGTCGGTGGCGCTATCGTACTTATACTCCGGCCTACGCATCCTACCTGTGGTGCGCAGTATCACCAAACCCGGTTACGGTTGCCTGCTTACCAAAAGCAGGGTTGGCAGTACAGACTGTTACGCAGGAGTACGCGGAAAGTTACTTCTCCTGGGCACCCTACCGATATTGCTCAGTATCACCAAATCCGGTTGTGGTTGCCTACTTACCAAAAGTAGGGAGGACAGTTCAGACTGTTACGCAAGGCGAACGATAATGTTGCCCAACTTTAGTGCTATGTTGGTGGTACTATCATACCACAAATCCCGACCCGGGTACCTAACCGGAGGTGCTCAGTATTCCCAAACCCGGTTATGGTTGCCTGCTTACCAAAAGTAGGAATGACAGTTCAGACTATTACGTAGGGCGCGCGGTTACGTCGCCCAACGCTAGTGCTATGTCGGTGACACTACCGCAACATTAATTCAGACTTGTGCACTCTACCGGTGGTGCACAGTATCGCCAAACCTGGAAGTTGTTGCTCACTTACCAAAAGTGGGGAGGGAAGTTACAGAACTGCCACGCTAGTATACACAACACATGCACATCATTACATGGAGCGCGACTTCTACTTGTCAGACTGGACTCTTTGAGGAGGACTATCGGCATCTGGAGAGGGATACACTTACAGTTAGTGAGATTGAGTTGTCGAGTTACATTTCGGAGGTCTGAGCTTTTAGATGGAAACACTACACTAAAGTTGCACCATGGATCACTTTCAGGGTTACGAGAGCATAATTGGAGGCACAGGAAGTATGCGTCACGAGGTATCATGCCCCAGCGAGGCTCTCCTCTAGCATAGCTTCCTTTTGGGTATCACCTGTCACATCACTCGGGGCGAGGAGGATTTCAGATTTTCATTCAACCACTGTGCTTTTGGAGCACTATGAGGATACCAACATACCGACACGTTTCTCTATAGCTAGTTAGGGTTACTACCTAGTCTGCTTCTTCATGTACTAGCATTTTTCTTCCACTTAGTAGGTACATTGTTTTTTTGGTCAGCTCAATGGTCCGCATTTATAACGGGGCTTGGCCCCGTAGCACTGGTACTTTTGGATCGATTTTGTTTTTATACTTACTTACCATTTACATTTAAAAAAATATATACAATATTTTCGCCTTTTTTTCTTCCGCCGGAAAAACATTCGCGTCCATGGCGACTATCTCCTCCTCAAGCGCCGGCGCCACCACTCTGTACAACCTTATCCTCTCACCACCAAATTTAGCTTGCCAAACAGGCCTTAGTTTTTTCTCCTCAGCCATTCCCCAACATCCGCGGTTAAGGTTGCAGCAGATTGCTAGGAGGAGAGAGTCACTGGGTTCAATCTTCGCATACGAGGTCGGTGGAGGTTTCCCAGTCGATGAAATTGGCTCCCCAGAAGCTAGTAACGGCAGTCGTCGTTTTAAGCCGGAAGACAAACAATGGAGCCAGGCGGAGTATGAAGTTCTGCTTAAAGGCGGCGAACAGGTCGCCTCTGTTCTTGAGGAAATGGCCAAACTCGTAAGCTTTTCATTTTCTCTTTTCAATTGATTGTGTTTGTGTTAATTGATGAGCTTTATGAATCACTGTGGACCATTTGTGGTTGAGCTTTCATGTTGTTTGAACAGAGAGATACTAAAAGTCTAAAACCCCTTAAACCCTTTACCCAGAAACCTGACACGCCTATAACCCCACAAGCCATAGTTTGCAATTTAGGGCTAGAATTCGGGTGGAACATGACATTCGGATTTTCAGGTAGATGCATTCTGTGTGGTTAAACGTATGACTCGTGGATTTTCACCTGATTGTTCCTTGTGCTATTTAAAACCTCTTACTTGCATATAATTGTTTTAATTATGATTTTACGAGAACATATGTCTTCCTGAAGAGTGCATTTTTTGGACTAGTTGGATGATGTGAAAATGGATGATGCGTCTGAGGAGGTGGCTGTGCAGTTGGCTGCACAAGGAGTTATTGGGAAGAGAGTGGATGAAATGGAGACCGGGTTTATGATGGCATTAGATTACATGATCCAGATGGCTGTGAAGGATGAGGATTATAAAGTAATGACTCCATCTCTTCTTTTCTACAGAGTCTCAATTGCTTTGTTAATTGACTATTTTATGTTTACCATAGCTTCAATTGTGAGATATATTTCTTTGCGCTTTTGATAAACTCACTCGGCTTTTCTAAGATAAAATCTATTTGTATTATTTGTGCTCTAAAAAGAATGAGTGTTTGTGTCCATGCTCGAGTCTCATTATTTTGTATACCTCACACACTTGTGTTTAAAAAAAATCTCTACAATTAATGGGGTGCAATTTTATTGGTTTTGCAAAACATATCATTTAATATCTTGTAAATGTAATTTGCAGCGTAAGTCGCTCTTGGAAGTGATCAAGGAAACTGTATTATCGCATCTTACAAAGAAATGCCCCCCACATG
>JAULKM010000007.1:6055850-6072748 GCA_032355605.1 Rubia tinctorum
AGTGAGAGGTACCTCTGCCACGATAGATTGGATTTAGGGAAACATGAGACATTTTATCTAACCCTTTTGAGCATAGACAACCGTATTATGTATGGGATCATTAATAGGAGTTTGGTCTCCTCAGGCGTACACTTGACTAAGCCTAATTATAAAACCCTTATGTTATTCTATTTAATAATTGAGGGTAGAAAAATCAATCCCGGAGCGGCTATATTTAGCCATATGTTGCATTTTGCAATGTCGAAGAAGGTGCTGACACGCCTACCGTATGGAGTCTTATCACTTGTATTTTGAAGAATGTTGAGGGGCTGGTCTTATAAGGGGAGGAAAAGAGGCCGAAGTATTTCGACAAGACTTACTTTGAGAATAAGGGATGGGTATTGCGAAATCGTAATTGGTTTTATAAGACCACGTAAGCTCCCGAGGCGAGCAAGATGCCACAAATTGAGGAAGGTTAGTCGCAAATGAGTTTACATTGATTTAGTTCGCTTCATTGTTTGTGTTTTATTTATTGTTTAAGTGATTCATATGTTGGTCACTATACTTTGCAGGTACTGAAAAGTCATACTTGAAAGACTTCAAGGATTGCTACAAAACGGATGTGCAAGGAATTTTGCGCCATAAAGGAGAATATTAGGTTCCTTGAAAAATCTCAGCGAGCTTATGAGCGCCACCTCGCATCAACCTCCCGACAACGATTGGACCGATCAACTTCAATTGGTGACATTGAAGATGTCGAAGAATGAAATTTCAAGACTTTATTATGTTACTCGTATTTGAGATGACTGTTGAATTTAAGATGACTATTTGATGTGAATTCATTTCTGCATTGTAATGAAATTTGAATTATTTAATGAACTACATTTCTTTTCTATGTTAAAATTTACTAGAAGCATGTGAATTATCCAACAACATTTAAGGAACAATTGAGCTTCTTCTTCAAAATTTAGGATTTTGTGGCAAATAACGAAATGAGCGTGTTTTTTAAAAACTAAAATGGGTATTTTCAAACTTGTAAATGTTTTTCATATGAATGAAGACATGATAAAACATATTCATAAATTGGAATGTTGACACGAACAATTAACGAGTTCAAAAATTGTATCTGTTCTTTGTATTATGAAAATCACGTGTTTTCCAAACTCGTAAATAATTCATTTCGACTTTTCGAATTCGGAAAGGACATCTTTAAAGGCAGTTTGACAAAACCGCTTTTAATTAGGCTTAATTAAAGGCGATTATACCTTGAACCACCTTTAATTATCGCTAATTAAATGCAGTTATTGAAAAACTGCCTTTAATTTTAATTAGGTGAAACGATTAGGGATTTCTGAGTTCCGAAACGTCAATTAAAGGCGGTTTTAGGCACAAAAGTTAAAACCATCTTCCATTACTGCCTTTAATAGAAGGCTCTCCACTAGTGAAAAATCACTCAAATGCAAGTTTTTAGCCAACCTGATTATCGTATGTCGTTGGATTTCCAAATATTATATATTGTCATTGAGAACTTTATTTAAAAGAATAATAATTTTATGAAAAAGTTTTTTTATAACAAAATAATATAAGAAAATAACCTCCTTTTATAAGAAGAAAATGTGACCAATTAACCGACCAACAAAAATATATTTGTTACAAATAGCATCTCGTTGCATCGAAACATATAAATGTTCACTAATCTAGATGCAGTAAAAAGTGTCGAATAACTGAAATATTAATACTTTTAAGAGATACTCCCTCACTCCCTCATTATTTTTAGTTCAGTTCAATTTAGTTAGAGAATCAAGAAAATTTCAATAGACATACATATAAATATATATGACTAAACTAGAAGATACCACCACTTTAATCCGTTGAAATTCATCAAAACTTGAAAATCCATCCATTTGAATAGTTAGGGACACCCTCCAAAGAATACTCCACCGTCGCATTACTATCGAAATCGGTACCACAATAGTGTAGAAACCTTCATTAATGGTGTTGTTACATGGTGGTTAAATTATATTGCTAATGACAGTTCAGCATTAACGACAGTTCAACAGTCGTTCTTCCCAAGGTTCACTTCTTTAAATTTGACCCTTCTCTTTTTTGGAACTAGATATGTTTATTACTTATCTCCCCATTAGTATGGTTCTTCCTTTCCTGAATTAGTTCTTCCAATCTCTTCCCATTAATTATTCAAATCTCTTCCGAATTAATTCCTTAATCTTCTCCCAGTCAGTTTCTATCCACCGCCGATATATCCACATCTTTCGATCTTATCTCTTCTTTATCAAAATTCAAATTTCTTGACCAATTAGGTTTGCTAAGAGTTTAGATCGATTTCCTGTAATTTTTATCTCTCCCATTCCAAATCTTACTTTCTCGATTTTCTTCTCTCTCGACAAAGCCAAAGCAATGTTTCTTAGCACCGAGCTAGAAGACGATGGAAAGTGGGTGGGAAGGTACAGATTGTTTAAATTTTGTTAGTGTGTTGAGTTATATTGGTGGTGTTGTTTAACGTGTACGTATGGTGATGCATGGTGGTGTTGAGTTTTTTTAGTTTTGTTTTTCATGTGTTCGTCGATCGATTAGGGTGCGGTGGTGGTTATGAAGATTATGATGGCTAATTGAATTATATTCTTGAGTTATATATATATATATATATATATATATATATGCTAGTTAATATATATTAGTTAAATCATATGTGTATATGAATGATGTATACGGTGATTGTTTTTAATGATTTTCTTACTCTGATAATCTGGGTTTGTATTTGTGAGTTTGAAGATTTGGGTTTGGAGAACGTTGGGATTCCGACGTGTTTTTTTAAAAAAATTGATAGAAATTCCGGATTCGTAACTTGCATTACATGGTGGTTCGTCAATATATGGGGTCAACCAGGGACCACAGATTAAAACAAACCGTCTAATGGCCTCTTTCACCGCCGTTAAAACCATGTTTTTGCAATAAGTGCCACCACAATCATACCTTCATAAACCACCAGCAATATAAGAATCATAACAGAGACTGTCAACACGATCCCACATCATCAAATTATCCCTATCAAGAAATTACTTTAAAATTCATAATTTTTAATAAGTCTATAATTTTAACGGTACATGTCTCTATATTATGAAAATGATGGATTACTAAACTAAACCAAAATCATCTTGACTCCATCATGTTAGTGCTTATCCATTGTCATCCTTTCATTAATGGTGGACATGAAATTAAATTTATTGTACGTACATTATCCCTTAAGGATGTATGAACCACGTTCGATGTTGTCGAATCATAAAATAATCCATGTTTGGAGATGAGACAGATTGATCATAGATCTTTACTTTTTCTATATTTATGTGAACCTATAACATTTTGATAAACATGCACTATCCAAATTGATATCTTTGTTCGATTTTTTAGTTAGTTTTTAGGGTAACAAAGATCAATACATGCTCTTTGGTCCACATATAAGCAATTTATCGATATATATGAGGAGTAAAATTCACAGACAGACCGCTTCATTGTTCTACCACTTCAATAAATTAGAGCTATTATAACACTTTTCGAACAACCTTTATTAAAATGTTACAATAACTTAGAAAGTGTTAATTAAATCACTACAATTTTTTTTCCAGTTATGACGTTTTTTGGAGCATTCGTGACTCTCAAAGGCGCCGTTAAAGTTATTAGTGATCATGCTTTGTGAAGTGCTTCTATTCAGCGTGTCACTAAAATATTGTGACACGTTAAGTGTTACCTAAATCTTGAAAAATGTTTCTTAACGTTAGATCTAATGCAACATCACCTAATGTAATAGTTTTAGATGCATTGCAATAGATTCAATTAAGTATTTTTTTAGCACTTGAATAAAAACTTTATTTCAATGTGTTACATTAAATTTAGTTTGTAGGAGTGTACAAAGATGGGTCTTGATATATAATTTTTTAAATATATTTTGAACGTCTTGACATCATGACATGTACGTATATGTGCAAGGGTTTAAAAAATGAAAAGATAAAACGCATGTGATAAAGTTCCAGGAAAGACAACATTTCCATAATCTTATGAGTTTATAGTGGGTTTTACCTTAAATATTATATTTTTTAAATAAATTTTAAATATTGTATTTTAAAAGTTAAAACAAATAATAATATGTATTTAAATGTGAAAATATAAAAATATATAATATAAAAAAATATTTTCTAAATTTCTAAATTTAGTACTCCCTCTGTCCCAGACTAAACTGCACACTTACTATTTGACAGTCAACACCATCAAAACTTTGCCCACATATTTGAATAGATATGTAAACAATAATATTACCGTATGTGATGTTGTTGAATTCGTTGTAGTAATTAGTTTCTGAAAATCAATTCTTTATTTGAAGTTGTTTATGTATTTAAACATATTAACGGTCAAACATGTTTCTTAAAAATTGTGAAAAAGATTCTGTGAAACTTAGTTTGGGACGGAGGAAGTATGTAATTTAACAAATACAGTGTATAAGGTAAAAAATGATTGGTTTGTCCATAAACTTATGGACAGACCGTTTGTCAGGAGAACCGATGTAGTAGCATCGAAGAATTATTAATGCTAGCTCACTTTATTTTAAAGGAAATTATTAATGCTAACTAAAAATCTAGCAGTGACGTATTTTTAAAGCAAATGTTATGGCTTTTTCTACACTTTCACATGTCACTCTATATATTTTTTATGATTATAATAGGATAATTAATCAAAGCCAAATTTAAAGAAAAAATATATTTAAATTACTTTAACTCAATTTGCATAATTTTAAATCAGTTCAATTAAATCATTTAAATTTATTTTAGATTAGATCAAATTAAAGAAATTAAAAAAATAAGTTCGAAGTGTGTTTTTTTTAAAATGTTAATTAATTAACTTCACCTTAAAGTCAATTGCGTAAAGACGACGAAGAAACTAATTAATAGAATGTATTAGCATCTATAGCCACATGATTAATTAATACTTTGATAACTGATGGGGAGAGGTTAGAATTAGATAGCCTAACGAACAATAATTAGCAAGCCGTTTAGTAAATTGTCTTACTTCATATGCCAGGTTCAAACTTCAGCATCATGCACGTTGGTGAAAAGGAAAGAAGTTAGAAGGAAGAAAAGAAAATGCTGTCAAAAAAGACACACTACACCATAGCTAGGTGGGTAGCATGTTAAGGGACATAAGCGTTAATATAACTCTCAGATAATTTTTAGTGCAGATATAATTCTACCTAGTTGATGTAAGTGTCAATATAACCCTCAGACCCCATTTCCGGCGGACCGCCGGATTTTCGCCGAACCACCGCCGGACCACAGCCGGACCACTTATAGGGTTATATTGGAACTTACATCAACTAGGTAGAGTTATAACTGCACTTTCATTTATCAAAAAGGTTATATTGGCACTTTTGTCAAGAATGTAGGGTTATAAAAACAATTTTATCTTTATAAAAGTGTAAATATTGTGTAGGGTCAAAGTAATCATAAGTTTAAGGCAACATTCCATACTTAAAAATTGATACAATTTAACCAAAGTAAACACCCAGAGTCATGCTGAGGATTAGGATACGGCTTGTTAAGTAAAATCATCAAAATTATTGATACTCCCTTCGTTTATTTAATAATGACACACTTACTAAAAGTTGATATTTTTTTGTTGGCACCCCTGCAGCAATGGCCAAAAAAGGAAAGGACAATTTTACAATGGACCATTTTATCCTCATGCCTTTTACCAATTTACTTTAATCAACTTCCAAATTTCAAATCTGACCCTACTAGCCCATAAATTAACCCAATTTTCCATTTAACTTTTCCCTCCTTATTTTCGTACAGGTTTACACATTACATCCCACATCCCTGATCCAAATGTGAATAATTTCTTTGTTAAAGTCACCATATAAAAAGCTGAAGGCCAACATTTAAACTATAATGTTATCTTCTCCTACACACCCAAATACTGTAACAGTCCGAACCAATCTGTGAAGCCTTTCCGACGTGAAGCCTTGCCACCATGAAGCCTCGCCGCCGTGAAGCCTCGCAGATCCGTGAAGCCTTGCCGCAGCTTCCCAACACAAATTTGTGAAGCCTTGCCGCCGTGAAGCCTTGCCTCCGTGAAACCTCAACGCTGACCAACTTTCTTCGCCCCTAACTGTCGTTCCTCGACTCGCCCGTACCAGTCGTTCCTCGACTCGCCTTTGTTCGCCACTAACCGATGTGCCTCACTAGATCTCTCCGCCACGATGACGGACTCAAAGATCGGTTCGCCCAAAAATCAACCACCTCTTTGGCCTGAATTCGAATCTCGCTTCCAATTTCAGTCCCAGATCGACGACACCTTCATCGAGGAGACGAAATGGGGTGACGAGGATGTTGTTTCTACTAGGTCAGATGATGAAGTTGGTCTTCTTCCGTTCAAATTCTCGCCGAAATCTCAGGGGCCAGTGACCCAGCCGGAGATGGTGCGGGTTCTATGGTGGCGGACACGACGGTCTCCAAGTTCATGTCACCGAAGTTTAAATTAAAGTGTATTATTTCCCCCAGGTTTACAATTTAGGAGGGAAATATTAGGCTAATATTGGGGGCTGATTAACCCATCTACAATAATTGTAATGCCAAGTTTCAGACAAACAGTTGTACTTCCATCATCTTTATGTCTAATCCTATATCTAGCAATTATCTAAGAGCCAAATCTAGGCTGACATTGTTAAAGAAACAGAAGGAGTATTCTCTTATCCACCAAGTATGCATAATGTAACTTGGTTATGAAAGTTGAACTATTTAGAACATGTCTTACCTAGCCAGCTAACCTAAGTAGTACACCAAATTCTCCATTCAGTCTAATTTTGTTTGCACCATTTGATTTAAACTAAATTAAATTAAAAATAACATACTTAAGTGTGTATTTTTTTTAAAAAAAATAACTATTACGTTTTTCTAAAACTTAACTTCATTTCAATTAAGTTAAACGATAACATTATCCGAAGCACCATATTTGGTGTGAAGATGCTGTCATTTGGGATATTAAAATCATTTTGATTAATCTAAACCCTTGTCTAAAAATAACATATTAATATTATAATATGTTCCTCATTTTAATTATTTACTATATATATTCAATCATAACTTGTTAAAATATTTAACTTCTAAAGATATATTTAAAACCATAAATATCTCATTGTATTAAATATATATAAATTACTGAAGAAAATCCAAAGAAACACAGAATCTGAAATAACAAAATGTTCAAAAAAATTTAATACAGTGATAGAGTACTTTTAATAAAAATATGCATACGTGTTATTTATTTATTTATGAAAAAGTCTTATTTTAGACCGACTAACTATTAAATGAGGATATTTTATAATTAATGAGATAATAAGGTCAATTTTTTTATTACAATGAGATACATATAATTATGATAACTTTTTAAAATGAATCTCAACATATAAATAATTACTTTTTAATTAATTTGAATGAAATATTATAAAAATAATTATTTTTATAGTAAATTATTTAACGGTTTCTACCTAAATTAATTATTTCATTTCATCACTCATATA
Organism: Rubia tinctorum; assembly: GCA_032355605.1. NCBI lineage: Eukaryota > Viridiplantae > Streptophyta > Magnoliopsida > Gentianales > Rubiaceae > Rubia > Rubia tinctorum. The sequence continues at coordinate 6,063,415 of JAULKM010000007.1, forward strand.
GTAATTTCACTTAGATGACTAAACTTTAAAATTTTAGATAAATTTTTTATTTTCAAATTGAATGTAAGATACAAAATGTACATAAAATTTAATTCTAATATTTTAATTAATAATATCGCGCATCGTGCGATGGTACTCAACTAGTCATAATGAAATAATATTTGACAAGAACTTGTTTTAGACCAGGGGTGGCAAAATAGACCCGAAATCCACGGATCAAGCGAGTTGTCTATTTTAAACCCGAGTAGGTATGAGTAAAATGAGTAATGAGTTTTATGGGTAGTGGGTCAAATGGGTAAGTGAAAAATATGAGATGAATGAGTTGGGTTTGCGGGTTTACCGATATGGGTAGAAATCCACGGGTTTACCCATATGGGTTGGTTTGTAAACACATATGGATTAATATATGGGTTGAAACCAGTAGGTTTACCCATATGCGTTTGTATATAAACCTATATGGGTCAATATATGGGTGGAAACCCGCAGGTTTTACCTATATGGGTTGGTATATAAACTCATATGGGTTAAGACCCGAGGGTTTACCCATTTTTTATCCGTGAACTGAATGATTTTTTACCAGCGGATTGAGCGGGTTTCAATCCAACCCGTTTTGACCCGACCCATTTTGACCCGCTATAAAATGGGTCTAATACCCTTATTTTTTTAATTACCCATATTACGCAACCCATATTCGACCGGTCCGCCCATTTGCTACCCATATTTTAGACCAACTAATTGTTAGACCTGGTCATTTTATAATTCATATGATTGATGGGGATTTGATGTTTATTTTTATTTATTGCAACGAGGTTCGTACAATTTTTGAATTTTTTTAAAAATGTATTGCAATGTATTATCATTAAAGATGATTGAAACGAGTTTTTTCATGCTTGGTCTAACTGTTAGTGAGTCTAACAAGAGACTTTCTTTATTTTTTTTATTTGAGAAAATGCTAAAAATAACTGTAACTTTTCGCTTTAAGTACCAATATAACATCAAAAAATGATAAAGTGTCAATCTAACCTCAGACTTAGCTGACATATTAGTAAACGACAGTTTAGTCAGAATCTAGTGAAATGATGAATTTGCCCCTAGATTAAAAATAGAAAAATGAAAAGGCTGAAATGCCCTTTTCCTTATTTCCCATTTCTTCTTCATCCTCAATATGATCTCGCCCTTGGTCTTCTCGGTGCGACTAACCCTAACACCCTTTCTCACCCCTTTCTTCTTCGTCCCCAGCCCCATCTCCCTGTTCGTTTTCCTGGCGCGATTAACCCTAATAGTGGTGGCACGACTAACCCTTTCATATTCCCTTCCATTCCGCTCCAGCTCCCGTCATTTTAACGACAACAGATGTTCCGCTGTGGTGGTAGAACAAGAGCGGAAGAAAGGAATGACGATGAATGTTCCGCGGCGGCAGGCGAGGGTTTCGCGACTATGGGTCTAGTGTTTTCGGAGGTGGTAGTGGTGTGTTAAATCAGCAGTGAGTAGAGGGGTAAGGCTAGGGTTTCTGGTGTGGGGCTAGGGTTCCAAGACGGTAAGGGCAAAGCGGTGGGGCGAGGTTTCCAGTAGTGCTGGGGATGGTGAATCGGTGGTGTTTTTTAAATCGGTGGCGAGGTGGTGAATTGGTGGTGGTTAGTTTAATCGGTGGTGATGCGGTGAGGTTTTCAGCGGCGGCGGAGCAGCTACGACACAGACTGGTTATGAAGAAGAAAGAAACATAGTTGCCACATCATAAGGGGTATAATTGCCATCAATTTTTCAGATTTGGTCTAAGGGTAATTTATGTCATTTCAATTTTTGGTCAATGCCTAAATTCATTGGTCAACGTCGGAATAGGAGATTTTGGGTATATCGATACAATTTGACCAACAATTAAGGTTAGATTGGCTCAATTGGTAATGAGTTAAGGTTAGATTGACCCTTTCTCATTTTATAGGATTATAATGACAATTTCATCCCAAACTTAGGGTTAGAAGTGTAATATGTACTTTTGTTTTCGTATTTCTGAATTCATTGAAACGATTCTTGTATGTCCACGCTCACCTCAATTGTTTCAAAACTATCATGTGAGGCATGTTCCAATTTTCCCAATATAAGAATACTGGCAAAACCAACTCATGTTTTAGTAACGTTTATTTCAATAACAGGTAAGGAAATAAGGAATCACTTTTATATAAGAACACGAAAAAGCATGTAGGTTCACATATGGTAAATCAGTTTGAATTCGGGCATTGTTTCGAATAAGTGGGTTTATTTTGGTGGATTTGGATTGAACATGCAGAAAAGTTCTATAGCAAAAATGTTACTATATCACCTAATAGATCTTTTAAATTACCACCAAATTTAGAGGAGATTTTCTATTAGATTGATTAACGGATAGACCAATCATTAAAAACTATATATATATTTTAAATAATTTTAAAGGTCAAATTATAATTATTTATATTGAAATCATGAGTTCTTATCATAAAATCAATTTGTACTATGAAGTGATGACTCGTGATCTTATATATTGAGTTGTAAATCTGTCAACCACTGATGTGAGACACTAACAATTTATAATATATTGAGTTCCAATTTAAAAGACTTTATAATTATAAGTACCTTATTACAATAAATAAAAATTAAATTATAATAATCCTATTAATCATACTACTTATAAAATATTTAATTTAATTTTAGTATTTAATTTATGTAATTTCAATTTAGTTCTATTATTAAGATACAAATGCAATAGCACATACTTTAACTTTGAGAGGAGAAATAGTTATGCTCAACCACCGCAGGCGGAGGAGCCTCCGCCACTACTTTTTATGGGCTTAAACTCGACCTGTATCTTGTATGCATACCTCAAAACGGCAAAAGCAGACAATATGAAAAACATAACCCCACCACTAGGGATATTTCATCCCACCAAGTTAAATTATATAAATCTTTTGCAAAAAAAATTAATAATATTTTTTGCATTGTCTAACGATTGTCTCATGTTAGATTGACTAAAGATTATACTAGTCATGAAATATCTTGTTTCAATAATTTTTAGCCTTAATTTTCAATTATCTATATGTTGCGTATATTTTAAAAGTTGTTTAAAGTTATGGGATTGTTATTGCAATAAATAAAAACAATTATCAAATCACTTATTAGTCACATCAATTATAAAATAATCCCGTCAAACGGTTAGCCGATATAAAACAAGACTTGGTAGGATATCAATTATGATAAATTTTATTCTCAATTTTTTTTAATGTCATATTGCAATTATTTATATTTTGAAATACATGTTAAAAGATTTTAAAAACTATTAAAACTTCTTTGCAATAAAGAGAAACAAATATCATATCAGTGTATTTCTCTTTTTTTTATAAAAAAAATCAATCATTAAACGATGCTGGGAAAATGCTCAACGTGATTACAACGAGTAGAATTAACGTCCAACCTAACTAAACTCTAGCAATAACTAATCTAATGTGAGAATATCTAAATTACAAATCAACCTAACTAACTATCTGTACTATTAATACAGAGTAGCGATTCAATAAATCTGTAACACCACTCTCAGGATCTTAACTCGCTTCCCTAAAAAATATAATCACTCGTGTCAACAAGATTAGATATTTAAATATATTATTTATTTAGTTTGAAGAAAAAAATATGCGCGGTTTAATTTGGGATAAATGAATACATTATACGCCTATACTGTACACTAACTTAGACTCTCATTCATACTTATCTTTTTGCAATAAAAATGCGGGAATTGTACTTCTTTATCTCATATCAAATTGCACATTATAATTTTCACCGGTTGATTCAAAAATTATTTAATCTTTAATATCTTTCACTAAATATACTACTATCTTTATCTCATTTCAACTTGCAATTTAACAATTCATTTAATCAAAATCTCTTAACTTTAACCATAAAATTGAATTGGTGTTTAAGTGTAAATCCTATTGTGTGATACCTTCTTAGATTCATTATAACATATATTTTTCAAAATATTAAATTTTCACAAATATAATTATCTCTAAAGAAAGATATTAAGATCAAACATTTTTCAAGTCAACTGTTGAAAGTCAAAAGGTGAAACTTAAAATGGGACAGAGGGATTATAACTTGTGAAAAGTTGATATACACTATTATAAATTAGAACTATCGTAACACTTTCTTTGCAACACTTATTCAAAATGTTACAATAGCTTATAAAGTGTTACTTAAACATTTTAAAAGTGTTACATAAATATTGAAAAGTGTCACCTAAATTTTATAAAGTGTTACATTAGATCTAATGTAATATCGTCTAAGGGAATACTTGTAAAAGTGTTACAATAGGTTCAAAGTGTTACAATAGCACCTAAATTAACACTTTTACAAGTATTACCTTAGCCGATGTTACATTAGACCTAACGTAACACTTTTTAAAATTTAGGTAACACTTTTCAATGTTTATGTAGCTCATTTCAAAAGTTTAAGTAACACTTTATAAACTATTGTAACATTTCAAATAAGTGTTGCAAGGAAAGTGTTACATTAGCCTTAGTTTGTAGTAGTTATATTTTAAAAATACACTCTCTCTTTCCCACAATGATCTTCCTAATTTGACCACTAGGAGTCATTTGCATCAATTTTTAATACTAGTACTCCCTCTGTCCCGCAGAAGCTGCACACTTACTATTTGGCAATCAACACTGTCAAATTTTGACCATATATTTGAATAAATATATAAAAAATAATATTATTGTATGTGATATTGTTGGATTAATCGTAATAAATAGTTTCTAAGCATCAAATTTTTATTTACCGTTATTATACGTAGTTAAAATATTAACGGTCAAACATGTTTCTTGAAAATCGTGAAAAAAAATTATGTGCATTTTATGTTGGGATGGAGGGAGTATTTTTTTGTGTATTTAAAAAAATCTGAAACAACAATAGTTTAATATATGATACGATGGTCATATTATATGGTAATAATCTTAAATACATATTCAGAGAATTTAATGGTTGAATTTGGTTCAGTTTGACTTCCAAAAATAAAATTTGCAAGATCATCCAGGGAAGTGTTATAACGAATCTAACAAAGTATCACATGATCATATTTTTAAATTAAATATCAATTTAATTTTATGTTCACAATTAAATAATTGTGTTAAGTGAATAATTAATGTGCGTGAAATAGAGTAATACATCAATTCTGATACGTATCTCCAAGATTCAATAAGTATAGTACACCTAGTACGCTATGGGATACGCTATAATTTACCAAATAACACTGTGATAACATAAAATTTACTTTATTTTATATGATAAGGTATTTTGAACAGTGGTCTTGGTATTTTATTAAATCATGTAGAAATCATTGTATATAACTTATACACACTCTTTATAAGAAAAATATAGTATTTTTAAATTTAATTATTGAATTTTCAACTTAAATATTAAAGAAAGTCTCTTGTTAGATCAACTAATGGTTAGATAAATTTTTTTTAAAAAATCTTATTTTGATAATTTTTATGATCACATTATAATTATTTATATTGTAAGATATATTTTAAAAATATTTTAAAAATGATCACAGCCTTGTTGAACTAACAATAAATCATAAATGACTTTATCTAGCGGTCAAACAGTTCAAAACAAGATTTTATATATAAATCGTAACATTTTAATAGAGTATTTTATGTTTTGTCTCATTCCAAACACAATCTGATATATTTAACTTATAATTTACAATATTTAAAATAAAAATATAATCTTTAAATTAAAAGTAGTCTTATTTTCATTATAACTTTAGGAAAGTCTGCCCTTGATTACCCATATTTTAACTATCCTGATGAACAAGGTGCTAATATATCGAAATTAGAGAGTGTAGTTTAGAATCAGATGAAACATTAAGGGAGTATTTGTAATTTAGGGCAGTATTTGTAATTTAGGGCAGTATTAATAGAGTCCGTCTCTTGAAAGACGGACTTTCCATAACTGAGACGGTATTTCCATAACCAATGTTTAAACTGCAAATTTGAAGAAATCACAATAAAACTTTCGGGTTGTATTAATCAGGTTATAAATTTATCACTCCTACATGTTGCATAATAAAATTTTAATATTAACTAAAACATTTTACCTTTCTACAATTTCAATCCAATCTCATCTTTCCATATGTCAATGAAAATACTGTCTTTCCCAAAACTTTATCGTATTAATAATTAGATAAAAAAATGAAAATGGCCCACCATTCAAGTGGGTAACGGAACCATGTGCGATCATATGGTGGTTGGCCCATTCTTGCCCCACAACAAACTCTCTTTTCATTTCCAATCCCAAATCTTGAAAACGAAAGCACATGCATTTATGCTAAACTATCCTTTCATTTTACATTACATTATTCCATCCAATCAAATTATACGATTTACACATCTATGTATAACAAATAAAATATGTAATATAGCATTATAATTGATAAAATACAATGCCTTTGTTTGACATGACAGAGATGCTATACTTATAAGCAAAATACTTTTTAGTATTTGGTAAAATGTTAAAAAATAATTTATTTTGAGAGCAAAATTTATTTTTGGGGATCAAACAAATGCTGGTCTCTCACTGCTTTCAAAATAAGTCAGTTTTACTTATAAGCACAGTTCTGCCAAACACACCCAATATACACTCTTTTAACTTTAGTTTATTTTTTTTGAGGTATATTACCAAATAATTTTATAGATATCTATGGTAATATTATCATATGAAATCATGTTGAATTCGTGTTTGTGTTTTATAAATATGAAAGTTTATTATCTTTAATAATTAGAAGCAATAAGTATAAACTCCCTCCGGTTTTTTTATATTAGCACCATTTCTTTTTTTGTTTAGTCTTTTAATATATATTGAAACCTTCTTTTTTTGGCAAAATTAAGATTGATTTCATCAATTTAATTTTCTTTTTGCACACCCCATACAATCTCCTCCACTCATTTTACTTTTCAAAAAAAATTATGCCCTTGGTTTAGTGCCAATATATTGAGACCAGGAGGAGTATAAAAAATATGTGTCTCAAAATTAATTAAAAAAAGAAGAAGTTGAAGGTTCTTATAATTCACGGATAGAGAATTGTTTCATACAATTTTGGAAATTGGAGAAAAATTAAGGATGTGTTTGGAAAAATTATAAACGATTTTAGTTAAACTAATTAAGCACTTTTAATTATTTAGTAAACGGTTAAAATTACTTATTTGAAAAGTAAAAGATGTTATAATGGAAGATCATATATCAATCAATATCATCGTCCTTTTAAAATAAGTCAGGTTTTTTTATAAATACATCTCCATTGAAGCATCTTTTTCTTAATTTTTATTCTAGGCCGTTCTTAGTAAAGATGGATTCCCTCGTTTACTTAGTCTAGCCTTCTTCTCACCGCCCATTCTTAATCTTCTTCTCTGTTATATTCCTCTTTCTATTTTATTTTTATGATATTCTTCACACGTTGTTTCTGACGATATACCCCATCCTTAATCATCATCACCCTCCTCATATAATTTGTTATAAATCGATATATTGTGTCAGAAGCCCAAGAACCTGTTATCCTTTTTGTCCTTCTGAACACAAAGGTCCCTCTGTGTCAGAAACAAAATCTTTCACTTCATCTTCAACAAATAAATCCCTCCGATAAAATCCTTACAGATTTTACACACGTGTACATATCCATCCTCACAAACCCTAGCCATGTTTCCCAAGAACCCTATAAACTTCCCGATGAATTGTACTAGGTCACAGATGCTGAGAACGAGGTTCGCCATCAAGTTTCTTCGATCCATGAAGAAACTGAACCAGAAAACAACCCATTCAATGTCTTGCAGAAGACGAGGTCACATGGTTAAGGTCGCTGCATACGCATCCATGGCTTCAGCTGTCGGATCGCGAAGAAAATGGAGCCTCGCCTTGCTGCGTAGGCTGAAAGAAAAGAGAAATGCTAGGTTGCAGAGGGAAAACCCTAAAATCAGCTATGTTAACGAAGCAGATTCGTGTTCGGGTTTGGGTCTGGATGGGCTCAGGAGGCTTGTCCCGGGAGGCGAAATGATGGAGGCGTCGAGTTTGTTCGATGAAACTGCCCATTACATAAAGTGCCTCACAATTCAGGTACAGATGATGAGAAAATTTGTCCATGTTTATTCGTCTGGTTGATGTTTAAGGTTGTAAAGTCTTGATTACTGGTTCCGTCAAATTCATGAGAAGGTCGATTTTGATACTGTTTTCAGTATTAGAAACGCCGCGCTGTAATGATTTTCGGGATGGAAGTAGTAGTGGTACTGTTTTTTTCTGGGAATAATGTTGGTGTAAAATATTCCGACCACAGCGTACGCTTATATGTGTATGTTATAAGGTTGATGAAATTTAGATTGTAATATTATTATTGATTGTGTGCTGTATAGAAATGAAAGAACATGGTATGCTTAATATATTCTTTGTTTTTATATATTTTGCTGATGAATTTGTGAATATGATCTGGATTTTGTTTATGAGGGCAAAGTGAAATATTAAGCTTAGTTTGAAGATTCTGCATGCTTAGTTTGATTTTTTTTTAAAAATAATTTAGTGTCTTTATTGGATAATCATGTAAGGATTGTTCATTTTGAAGATTTTGAGGATGAAAAATTTAGTGCTGTTGAGAGAAATGAAACTCTCCGAACAGAAGATTTTCGGCTCAAGATTGATTCGGAACTTTTTATGGTCAGAAAAAAATATAAAAACTTTAATTGCTGCATTTATTTAATGTTAATTCGGAAGTTTTTGGATCTTAGCTTGGGCTCTGGTTTTAATTAGTTTGTATTTGATTTAATTTTGGCTGTTTTAAGTTTCGTGTGGTATTGATCTTTGTGGTAAGCATAATTTCTTTTTCTAAAATACAGATATGGGGACCTCACAGTGCACATGCATGCATATAATTTTAAACAGCTCAGTGTTATTTTCTTTTTCTAAAACTCTTGTTTAGAGAATGATTGTTAATTGATAACTGTTTCACTGTTTTATTTATTGATTTGACTAAAGATTAATTAGTTATTTATGATATTAATTTAGTTTTTAAAATTATATTTGGTTGTAATTTGTTATTACATAATAAAATTATTTGTATTGAAAAGTTAAAAATCTATTTTAAAAAGCAAAGTTTTAGAAAATGTCGTCTTTTCATAGGGTTGTGAAAAGATGAGATTTAATTAGAATAATAGAAACGTAAAAGAGTTTAGTTTCAATATTAAATATTTATTATACAGCGTGCGGTAATTATAAGTTTATGTTCCGACTCAAAATTTTATTTTCATTTCTTCTAATTTGCAGT
>JAULKM010000007.1:6076640-6095910 GCA_032355605.1 Rubia tinctorum
GTAAATGAAAACATCCAAATGTAGTTTAAACTTAATATTTATCACAATAATTAGCAAATAAACTACATAACAAAATTATAATTCGATGACTTAAACAATAAAACTAAAATAAGCAAATACCAAATAAAATTCATTGTCCAAGTTAAAGAAAGCATAACAATAAGCATGAAAAGTGAATGAAAAACATCAATTTTCAACAATAAACTCTTTATCCAAGTCTGGCAAACGAAGGGTTTTGCTCTATTTTTCAATTTTTCCTTTTTTTCTTATTTAAAATTTATTTTTTAAATTCAGAATTAATGGGGTATAATGTACCCAAAATCGTACCCTCTATCTTGACCGTACCGTACCCGTACCCGTACTCGGTCAAAGTACCCAAAAAGTCAACTCGTATGGGGACGTCCTCAGACCGAATCCGCGTCGAATCCGTACCCGGTACGTATCTGGTACAGGTACAATGACCCATTTACCGTACCCAAGTATCGGAGGTTAAGAGTGAGGGCTAGAAGTAGTAGTGTAAAGTGCACCACTAACTAAATCCGGAGAGGTGAGAGTTTGATGAGGGGGCAACTCAGGATATTAGTCATCGTGGGAGTTCGTTGTGAGTCAACCTCTCCACACGGTGTGATAAATCATGAATTAGGAATCATTTCTCTTATGTGAACAAGAATCGAGGATCGAATCTAAATGTTAAACATGTGTTGCAAATGACCCCAACGCCCATTAGTATCATAATTACATCATTGTTTAATTTTGCATACTATTAGTTGGTAGATCAATTACTCATACCCCAGTTTACAAACACACACTTGTGTGTGCAATTACGCAAAACTTTTCTTTAAACCCTGTGAGCGTGGCTTTAAGTTTATTAGGCCGAGGCCCACCTTTTATCCATTTAGTCCATTTTTCACTGCTTGGCACGTAAGTGATTAATTCCTTTTGTGGGGTAAGTGATTAATTCCTTCATGTCTTTTTGGAATTAGGATAGGCTAGGGGACCGAGGGCCGAGAGCTTTAGGAAAACAGAGGAGGTGTTTAGAACAACCTTAGGGACAAACGTTTGGAAAGAATTCTTGGGAGAAAGTATTGAGCTTGTAATCCTTATAATCTCGGATTGATTATAATGGAACCATTCTTGCAGAACGTAGGCGGAAACATCAAACCTGGGTAAAATCTCGTGTCCTCTTCTTTATTTTCTTGCATTGAATTGTTTGATTTTTTTGTTGGTAGACTCGTTTTTTGCATTCCGCTGCGTTATATGTTCGTTGTTTGTCACAACAAACCCCTTGATCTCTGGGGACGACACTCGAAGTTACCTTTAACTACTATTCTTGATAGTTAGGAGTAAATAGGGAGTAATATAAAAGTATTATCTTTGATTTTAGCGCCCAAATTTCCAGCGACGCTCGATGCTCATTAGTAATCAACATGTGCTAGGGTACGAGCACATTTGCCTATCTTTTCCAAGTTACCACTATCCATGATGATTGAATCTCCCAAAATTGAAGCAATTTTCTTCAACGCTTTCGGGTGCTAGCAAACTTCAAAAGGTGTTCCAATCTAATCCAAGTAGGCCTTGTGCTCATCAGCTTCTTATCAAAAGCCACTTTCTCTGGAGCGAACTTTATAAACATGTGTTTGCCATTAACGTAGTCATTTAATTTTTATTATTATATAGTATAGTGGTGTATTTCCAAGTAGCACAACTGTATGAGAAAGGCGAGCTAAGTGAACTCAATACATATTTATAACATGAGAAGGACGTGTATACTCTCACCGGTTTACTAACAATGACACTCTTTTATTTTTGTTTGATTCGCCTGACAATGACACTTTCCACTTTTGACAAAATCAAGATAATCCCCATCCGCTAAACTACAGTTCAATCTCCTCAGCTCATTTCACTTCAAAAACGATAAGTGATTAAGATTATAGATGAGACATCACCCAACTATAGAATGCAAATACATGTTTGCAGATAATAGAACATAAAACAAAAACAATTTACTATTGAAGAAGAATACTTACCAACGTTGTTTCAGCTGATTTCATCATCTTCTGATTGATCTGAAAGAAACATGAAGTATGCATTTTCACAGCTGATTTCATCATCTTCTGATTGATCTGAAAGAAACATGAAGTATGCATTTTCACGGAGATGCCAAATTTAACGACCATTTCCACAGAGATGCTAAATTTGCAGTGGGAAGAACATTGTTCAAAAAGACAGAAGGCGAAAATTGGATACCACACACTGGAGAAAGCCAAACCACAGATGAGACCTCTAGCATTAACAAGGTCACTATACACATAAATATAACTGTACAGACCCAATGCTCCCTTTCCTTCCCACTCTACGGTCTAATTTTAGCTATGTCTTATCTGCTTTACCATATCCTACTCTTTCCCTGACTACATAAGCCGCAGTACCAGCTGCATATATGTATACATACATGTTAGAGTATCATCATCATGAAGTCGAACTAGTTTTACGGATTCTCCAGCGATGGAGAACCGGGTGTTTCCTATGAACTGCTTGTTTTCATGCCTTGACAGTCGAATCTGCCTCAGAGAGTACAAGAGATGGTAAGTCTCTGATTCGATATCCACTCCCCCAGAATGATGCGAGACATAGGCCCATGATGGCCATGGCAACGACAGAACATGCTGGGGGCACGGCCTGGGTGCTCCCAAGAAACTGGGATGCCAGAAGCCCCGCTAATGTAGAACTCTGCATTCCCGTGCAGAGTGAAATTGTTCGGCTCACTTCTTCTTCCAACCTGTAACAGTAGCAGAATATGTTTTCAGATGGTGTTGAGCTACACTTTCACTTGCTCCCGACTTTTATACTATTAATATCCTAACCAGTCAATACAACTTGTAAATGTAAGGTGCACCAAGAGCACATGGAAAGAAATTCTGATCACAAGTTAAGGGTGAAAACACATGGGAGGGACTCAAGTGAAGCGTGAGACTAATATGTCAGCTCTTTTCAACTCGTCATAAACTAAAAATAGCAAACTCAGAGAGAGAATAGTGAATGTAGCACGAGCATTGATAAATGATTGATGAAGATGGAGTATCACGTCATAAGGTTCCTGATACATCCTATCTTAAGTGTATCACCTACTGCGAATTGTAGACAAAAATATCTTACATGCAAATGATGAAACTAGTCGTTATGCCTACCGACATATTGAAAATGTGGCCTATGTATGTATAATAACAAGCAGCAAATAAAAGATTGAACAAGGCCACTTTTCATGCACTCGTTCATCAACAGAAAAGATTGGATGAATGGAGGAGGATACCCTAAGGCTGGAATTTTGGATACCCAGTATCCCAATGCAAATGCCACTGCATGAAACGTCAATACAGGAGCAACCAATCTCAGGCCCTCTGAGGAGAGTATTTGGCTTCGATTGATAGCAAGAGGGCTGCCAATACACAATGAAGTGCAAACCATCGCAACAAATGGCATTACAGGTTTCAGCAGACGCACAACTGGTTTAGCATAAGAGTTCAGCACCAGGCCAAGCGTTATTGGGGCAAGGACAACCTGGCAAGGCAAAAAGTATATCAACAAGAAAACAAGTCACAAGTGTGTATCTAACTTCTACTGAACTTAAACATCACATTTAATTAAGATCTTGGGTAAATGCAGAGGCAACTATCATCCTTATATTTCCAACAGAAAGTGCTACATGTATTTTTTTTCCCTCATACCTGCAAAATTGATTTTGACATAGCAAATGCATCAACAGGAACAACAGAACCGATGAGAAGCCCGGTCAAAAGAGGAGTAATGACAACTGAAGCTATAGTCGACGAACTGGTCAAGAGAATGCTCAACGCCACATCCCCTTTGCTCAAGAAGCTGGCATAACTCGACAGCTGAGCACCAGCAACACAAGACATGAGGACAAAGCCAGCAAAGAACATATGAGACATCCCAAACGCCCTCGCTACCAACACGCCAAGCACCGGCTTCACAGCATATTGTGCAATAAAACCAACGGACAAAGGCAAAGGCCTGCAATAACAAGCTCATCAACAAAGCACCAAAATTTAATGAAGCTATTAAATAAATAGTTATAAAAGTGTCGAAAGCGAAACCTTTTGAAGGCAAGAGCAAAGTCATCAACTGAAAGCCCAATGCCAATTGACAACATGATTCCTCCAAGAGCTGGGGCATAAAGCTCCTTTGACACCCTGCACGTCCCTCTATCATTTTCAACAAAACAGCAAAGACATCCGTACAACTTTCTAAGCGTCAGGTACCACTATAAATCGTACATGTTGCTCTTAAGGAGAAAATGACACAAAAATAAAATATACTCAGCTCTGTCTAGACTCTGAATAAACAAATGAGCCCAGGTAAACTAAAATAATCATGAAATCAGACACTTGTTCTTTTTAACATGCGTGTTCAACCTTAAATCTTTCATTTTATAAAACCAAAAACAATGAAAGTTAGTAATTCAAAACTAAAAAACTAGAATCTAACACGATTCCAAATGATAATGTTAGCAACATATTAACGAGATTGCATTGATCAGATAAAGTAACTAAGAAACCCCCAACAAAATCACACCATGTGAAGGTGGAGGGCTGAGATAGGGCGGAGATTGCCGTGAGCGCCACCACAAAGGGGAGCATTGAGGACAGTATCTGGGAAGAATCCTCCTCTTTCTGGTCACCTTTAATCACACTTTCATCTAGCTTCGCACCGAATGACAATAAGGAAGAATTCCCCGCGCGTTTATGCCACCCGACTTTCCCGATGAACGGAGACGACGTCGTCGAGCATGCCCCGATGCATGAAGCGCCGGAACGCTTCTTCAACGGCGGGAAATTGCAGGGGGCATTGGAATTCTTGGAACGGAGGAGAAATGATTGTCTGCGGGAGGTTAAAGATGGGGTGAGTGATAGAGAGGATAGTATGGACATTATTGACGGGGGATGGGTTTCCGGGGCTCGCCGGCGGTGATGGGTTTAGCTCCGGCGAGGGGGCGGAGAAAGTTCGGAGCAGAGTGGAGCAGTGTGACGGTGGGAAGATAACAGAAAGGTTGATATTTTATTATTTGGTGAAAGCGGTATTATTAAATTATTATTTCTGGTTGAATTTTCTTCTGGAAGTGCCTGATTCCTTCTTTTGGAACCAAAAAACAAGAATTAATTTTCTTTTCAAACTTAATTACACATTTATCTCTTTTTTCCAAGGCTGAGTCTTGGGAAGAATGATTGTTATGGAAAGATAGAGTTTAATTAAAATAGTAAAAAAGTTTTAGTTGTAACATAAAAATTTACCATGGAATATTCAATATTTATAAGTATATGATCTGATTAATGCAACTCAAAATTTTTATTTTCATTTGTTCTAATTTACAATTTAAACATTGGTTGAACCATAATTTATATTAAAAAATCATCTTTTAAGAGATGAATTATTTTCCAATTCAATTAGTCGCTTCGTTTTACTCCATTTTATGTTCTAAAAAAATATATGACATAATTTTCTTTTACATCATCGCACTAAAAATAAATGTGATTAGAAAATTATTCAAAATAATACTCCCCCGGTATGTAAAAGTGGTACAATTTTTTTGCTCGTCCCAATAAAAATGACATACTTTGAAAACTAGCTAAAATAGTAAAGAATATGTTGTTAAATTCTCACACTGTTCACTCTAACAACTTTCAGACTATGCCCACAAATTTCCAAAAATATTGCTACTTTTACATAATTATTCTTTTTTTAATAAAGCCACCAATGTAGGTGATGAGGATCATTTATGGCTCCTCTTACCATAATCAAAATATGATGTTTAATATCAAATCCTAGTTTTGATTTCTATCTATAATTAACTATTTAATGATAGAAACCAAATTTCGTACAAAAGTGAGAAGGATCGAATGAATCTGAGAGACGTATTCCTCTGAGTAGAGCAGCGGATCAAAATTCCATCAGCAGCAAATCGAAAGTTCATCAGAGTCCGAGTCGAAAAGTTCATCAGTTGATCTGTATGTTTGTGCAATTAATCCCTTGCGGAATGTATCCTTATCGAAGGTAAACCATTCACATCTTCTAAAATGGGCACCGTTGCTTGATGTGTAATCTGATTCATAGATAGCTCAACCACAAAATCAGCGTTTGCAAAATGATGAGATAACTGAGCTAAATAGTGAGCAACCTTGTTTTGTTCTCTGTACAAATGTTGAAAAGAGATATGTTTACCTTTACCTTCCTACATCTGCTCCACTTTCCATATCTCTCTCTGAAGCGTCCAAGGGATTGTTCTCTTCCTAGAAAGCATGATGGAATGATGAATGATCAGCAATAACTAATGATCATCAGCTCAAGTTTCTTCTGGTTACTTCTAGGAATTCCATATTCATCTAGAAGGCAAGCAACAAGTGGAAATCAAGCAAGATTGTTGCTCTCAGTTTTCAGTTGTAACAACTAGTTAGTTAGTATTTTGTTAGTAATTTTACAGAGTTAGTTATGTATAGTTAGAGCAGTTGATCTGATTTGTAGCCTATATATAGAAGGCTTGTAAATGAATTTGGTAACATAATCAATTCACAGAAAATTTCTCAAACTTCCATTCTTGCTTTCAGTTTCATAATCTCTCTGATTTGTTTTATGCTCAAGTTTTGAGCAGTTTATGAAATCCTTCAGGATTTCTTCATGGTATCATAGCTTTCGGGCTCTTGATCAATTTTGTTTTCGCTTTGATTCTATCTTCTGATATTTTTTGAACCGGTTGCGATGGTAGAAGTAGGCCAAGGACATCGCAGAAATCAGTATGTTACTGATGATGATGGATTTGTGAGGATCAGACCTAATGATTCTTTGTTCTTGCCAACCACAGATCATGCTAGTTTGACAATGGTTGAGGAGAAGCTGACTGAAGAAACTACATCATTTGGAGCCAAGCGATGATCACTGCCTTTTAAGCTTGAGGGAAGCTGCAGTTCATCACAGATAAAGTACCAAAGCCGGATCCTGATTCACCTGTCTGTGATGGTGAATTTGACACTTGTGTCATGGATTCAAAGCTCAATCAGCAAGGAGCTTTCAAGGAGCTTTCGTTTCCAGATAGATGCGAAGAAACTGTGGGATGAAATCAAAGAAAGGTTCGCTGTCAGTTAAGGACCTTTGTTCTATCAACTGATGAAGAGTTTGGAAGAGCTGAAGCAAGGATCTGATTTAGTCACTCAATATTTCTCGATCATGAAGAGCATTTGGGATGAAATAGACATTATAAGGGCGAGATTGAGGTGCACTTGATGCAATTGTGAATGCAGGTGTGGATTTGATGAGAAAATTAAAATGCAAGCAAATCAAGACAGACTACAACAGTTTATGGTTGGGGTGAACAATGAATCTGATGCTTTGAGAGATCAACTTCTGGTGATGGATCCCCTGTCACCTATAGGGAAGGCTTATTCTTTGTTTTTGAAATAGGAACAACAAAGAGGAATGCAGGATAGTTTTACTAATATGACAGACAATGCAGCTATGTTGGAGAAACATGTGCCAATGCAGTTTAATGCTGCAAGGTTTACACAGAAGAAGGAGGAGAATGATGGCAAGAAGCTTCTTAAATGTTAGTATTGCCAGAAGAATATACATGTGAGAGATAAATGCTTCAAACTGAACGGTTATCCAGATTGGTGGCCTGATGCAAACAAAAGCAAAACAAGGCCTTATGCTAATGCAGCTACAACAAGTGAGTCAGGGGAAAGAGATCTGAATACTCCACTGGAAATGGGAGATACATATCAGTTTGGGAACATGCAGTCTATCATTGCTAATGTGATTCAATCTGAGCTTGGAAGGTTGATGAAAGGGAAATCCAAGGAGGCGGGCCTTGATAATAGTGACATGGTCAACTTTGCTCTCTTTGGATAATTCTCAGATAGCCTTTTTACTAACTCTATGAATGCTGCAATTTGCTTTAAGAATGATGAATGTATTTTGGATGATGGTGCATCATCTCATATGTGTAGTAATCAGTCACTTTTTCATGTGTTAAAACATGTTCCATATAAAATGCCTATTACTCTACCTGATCATTCAACAGTTTATGTTGAAACTATTGGAACTGTGAAGCTTTCTAACACAGTAACACTATATGATTGCCTTTTTGTAAGATTTTTAGATTTAATCTCTTTTCATTCATAAAGTTATCTCAACAAGCTTCTCCGAGCTTTAATTTCTTTCCTGACTTATGTACAATACTGGACCTCAAGACTAGGTCAGTGATAGCAATTACTTCTCAGATCAATGGTCTCTATATTCTAAATCACGGTTCCTTCCATCCCATTGAAATAAATATCTTCTTAGCTAGAAATAAATTGAGTTGTAAACTTGATCAGTCTGCATTGCTTTCTGTTAAAAGGTTTTCAGATGTAGATATTCTGAATTTGCACTACAAGTTAGGTCATCCATCAAATGTTGTAATGCAACATTTGGATCTTCCTATAATGAATAAATTTTCTACAGTTTATCTATTGGCAAAACAAACTAGATGTTCATTTCCTGATTCACATTCTAAAAGTTCTGATATCTTTGATCTTGTGTCATATGGATGTGTGGGGGCCTTTTAAGGTAAAAACCATTACAGGTGTTCAATTTTTCTTAACTGTAGTAGATGACTATAGTAGAGCTACTTGGATCTTTCTTTTGAAAACAAAAGGTTAAGTTCATAATATGCTTAAATCGTTCTTCATCATGATTCATACTCATTATAATAAGCAAATCAAATTAGTCAGAAGTGACAATGGAACTGAATTTTTTAATCAAGATTGTCATTCATTATTTTCATCTTCAGGGATAATTCATCAGAAATCCTTCTCTTACACTTCACAACATAATGGAGTTGTAGAAAGAAAACATGGACATCTAATTGAAATGGCTAGGTCTTTCATGCTTTAGTCCAAATTACCACCTATTTTCTGGGGTGATGCAATATTGGCAGCTGCATTTACCATCGATAGATTACCATCAGTTGTTCTTAATTGGAAATCACCTTATCAAGTTTTGAATAAAAAGCTTCTTGATCTTAATGTTCTCAAAGTTTTTGGATCCCTTTGATATGCTTGCAACTTCAGTCCACAAAAGCATATGTTTAGTCCTAGATCTTATCCTTGTGTTTTCATAGGATGTCCTTGTCATCAAAAGGCATACAATTTTTTTTATTTAGAAAACAAAAAGGTCTTGATTACTCGAGATATAACATTTCATGATTCCATCTTTCCATATCAAACATCTAATCAGCTTCACAATCTTATCAGTTCTTATCTACCTGATCAAATTTCTAAATCTGTCTCAACAGCTCATACAGAATCATGCATTTCTAAAAAAGGTTCTAATGTCCATCAGTCATATCTTTTATTTCCATTTCCATCAGATTATGACCAGTTCTTCCAATCTACATCACATTCAGAAAATAACACTAATCATGATCAATCTTATGATTCTCAGATTCCAAACTCATCTCACACATCCTTTCCTGCTCTAGATATCACTGATCCTCATCAATCTCAATCAGAAAATCACTCTTCATTACCAGTGATGAGACAAAGTACAAGAGTCAAAACTAGCCACAGTGGATGCAAGATTTTATTGTTAATTGTATTTCTTTACCTGATCAGTATATACCTATCTTCACTACTGCACATACTGCATTTGTTGCTAAGTTGTTAAAAAAATTCATGAACCACATACTTATAAGCAAGCTTGTAGTAATATGGAATGGGTAAAGTCTATGGAAGATGAACTCGGTGCTCTTGAAAACAATGATACTTGGGATTTTGTTGCTTTACCTGTGGAAAAAAGGTCTATTGGATGTCTCAAATGTCATGCTGATGGAAGTGTAGAAAGATATAAGGCTAGGCTGATTTCAAAAGGTTTCTAAAAAATTGAAGGGGTGGACTATTTTGATTTATTTTCTCCAGTTGCTAAACAAGTTACAGTGAGGCTACTTCTTGCCATGACAGCCTCACAAAGATGGCATCTTCATAAATTAGATGTCAACAATGCATTTCTAAATGTATACATCAGTGAAGAATTATACATGATCCCACCTTAGGGTTATCCAGCCAAACCTAATCAGGTCTGCAAATTAAAGAATTCTCTCTATGGTCTAAAACAAGCTTCCAGAGAATGGAATGCTAAGTTCTCTAAACAGTTGATCAAGTTTGGATTGAGGCTTTCTAAATATGATCATTGCTTATTTTTCAAACACACTGATCAATCATCATTGGTACTTATGATATATGTTAATGATGTTTTGACCACAGCAACTTCATAGAGTGATATTATTAACCTCAAAGCTTATCTTCACAAGATATTCACCATAAAGGACCTAGGGCCAGCTAAATATTTCGTGGAGATAGAAATAGCTATATCTGATCAGGGTATTTTCTTGAACCAGAAAAAGTATATAGTTGACATATTGAAGGATTTTCACTTGACTGATATCAGTACTGCTCCTGCCCCTCTTCTAGCTTCTTGGCAAGAAAATGATGAGAGCTTACCTTTATTATATGATTCAAGTTCATATGGAAGGTTGATTGGGAGATTTGTATATTTGTCTTTTACTCCGGCCAGACATTACTTTCTCAAAGCATCAACTCAGTCAGTTTGTCCAAACTCCAACTGAGCATCACTAGAAAGCTGCTCTTCATGTTGCTAAATATCTGAAAGGTTGTTCTTTCCATGGATTTTTTTCCATCATAAACTTCACCTTCTTTATCAGCCTATTGTGATGCAAATTGGAACACTTGCAGGATTACAAGGAGATCTGTAACTGGATTCTACATTTTTCTTGGTAATTCACTCATCTCATGGAAGTCCAAAAAGAAGAATATAGTTAGCAAATCATCTGTTGAGTCAGAATATAGAGCCATGTCCATAACAGTCTCTGAACTAAAATGGATTACATATTTGCTCACTGATTTTCATCATCCGGTTAAACTTCTAGTCCCTTTAAAGTGTGACAATATTGCAGCTCTGCATATCAAAATCATGTGTTTCATGAAAGGACAAAGCATATTAAAATTGATTGTCATTATGTTCGAGATGCTTATAATGAATGTTTCATAGATCCTTTACATGTTTACTCTCAACATCAGTTAGTAGATGGTTTTACAAAGCTCTTATCCCCAGCCATTTCAACTCCTCTTTTGTCCAAGATGGGATTTTGCTCTTCATAAAATCCTCATCTTGAGGGGGGGGGGGGGGAGGGGTGGAATAATGGATGATCAACAGCAGCTCATGATCATCAGCTCAAGTTTCTTCTGGTTAATTTTAGGAGTTTTTGGATTCATCTAGAAGGCAAGCAGCAAGTGGAAATCAAGCAGGATAATTGCTCTCAGTTTTCAGTTGTAACAACTAGTTAGTTAGTAAGTATTGTTTTAGTAGTTTTACATAGTTAGTTGTGTCTAGTTAGAGCATTTGATTGATATGATTTGTAGCCTATATATAGAAGGCTTGTAAATGAATTTGGTAACTTAATCAATTCACAGGAAAATTTCCCAAACTTCCATTCTTGCTTTCAGTTTCATAA
Source organism: Rubia tinctorum (assembly GCA_032355605.1). Classification (NCBI taxonomy): domain Eukaryota; kingdom Viridiplantae; phylum Streptophyta; class Magnoliopsida; order Gentianales; family Rubiaceae; genus Rubia; species Rubia tinctorum. The sequence continues at coordinate 6,088,219 of JAULKM010000007.1, forward strand.
CCTCTCTGATTTGTTATCCTGCTCAAGTTTTGAGCAGCATCTGAAATCCTTTAGGATTTCTTCAAAGCATCTGCACCACTTGCAATGAGTCAATTTCCACCATAAGTGGGACTAAACCTATCTGCATGCAAATCAATAAATCCAGTATACATGATCTAAGTTATGTATGTAAGGGATCAGATACACCCACAATTATTCTCTGCCACATCAGCTTTTATAAAAGAGTGAGCCAAAAGTAAATGCGCAATTTTTGTTGGGACGGAGATTGTATAAAATATGTTGTTAAATTCCTACGATGTTAACTTTAACCATAACAACTTTTGATATGATCTCACTGTTCCCATAATATCTTTACATTTTCAAATTTATTTCCTGCATCAACTCTATAGGTGACAAATGGATGGACTGATCGAATATGGGTTGGGTAATATGAGCAATCAAAAAATATGACCATGGCCTATTTCAATTCGTTTATAACGGGTTAAAAATGGTTCGAGTTAAAACCGGTTGAGTTGAAACTCACTCAACTCAAAGATCGAAAATCACCAAACCAACGGATAACAAATTGGTAAATCTTCAAGTTTCAACTAGAAGGAGAAAATAACTCCATTACCAACTAGACCAAATATAAAATAAATAGTGGCTGAGAAATTTCCATAATTTTTTATATTGGGATCAAATGGGATGTGATTATAAGTGATTGGGATTGGGATTGGGATCCCAATTAATCCCATTACATCCATTTTAAATACACATTTGAAAATAGGCAAAGTTTTGGAAAATTATGGAAAGATGGGTTTAATTGAAATAATAAAAAGGTAAAAGGTTTTATTGCAACATAAATTTTTTATTATGTAACGTGTAATAGTTATAAAATTTATGACCCGATCAATGTAACCCAAAATTTTTTCTTCATTTCTTCTAATTTTCAGTTTAAACCTTGATATTTCCATGTTTATGGAAAGACCGACTTTCAAGATATGAACTCTTTAAAATAAATATATTATGTTATAGTTTCGTTAAATGAAGTAAAACTAGGGGTTTTACTGAACCAAACTGTTCACGAGCAACCCAGGAGCAGTTTTATCAAAACTTGACTCAAACTCGAGTTTGACTGAATTCGAGCGAGCTCGACCCACTCATATAGTATTTGAGTTTGAACTTTAGTTCAATTAATATTTCGTTGAATTTATCGAGCCAACATAATATATAGAGTAAAATACGTTAAAAAAATTTAAAACATATTTAACATGGTTCGAGTTCAAACACGAATTCGAGCTCAACTCAAATCAATTTCTTCGAGCCGAGTTCGAGATATTTTATATGAGTTGAGCTTGAATTAGAGTGATTTTATGAACTCAACTCGACTCGTTTACATTCATAAGTATGGTAGGTAGAAAATGAAAGAACATGAGCTATACCCTGTCCACAAACCGATTAGAATATAAGTTAAGTATGTGAAAACTCTATATCATGTACTCCGTTAAAAATTACTTATTTTAACACAAATTATTTATTAATATATGTCAATAATTATATTTAAGAAACAAAATACTGTCAAAATAGGATTAGTGTGTGAATTATATGTTAGATATTACATGGGTGAATTCGGTATGATTACCATCATTTTTTACTAATACCATGTAGCATACCAACAATGTCGGTATGTTTTTTTAAAAACCAATACCGTACCATATCTTTGCCATACCAACACATCAATATACTTAAAAGTTGGTTGGTAACGGTACGGTATGATAAAATACCACCAAATATAAGATGTAATGAATTGATTTTTTTGCTCATGTAACAAATTACATATAGTTAAAATTTTCTATTGATTAATATTAATTTTAGAAAATTAAATATTTTCTAGTCATAATAATAGCACAAAGTCTTGTTTTATACCGACTAAGCGTTAGATGGAGTCACTTCATAATTGATTTAACTAATATGGTCATTTGATGTTTGTTTTTAATTTACTATAACGAGATTCCTATAACTTATTAAAAAATTTAAAATGTGTCACAGTATATAGATAATCATATTTTAACCTTAAAAATTATTGAAATGAGATTTTACATTATTCGTCTAACCGTTAGTCGGTCTAACATGAGACTTTCTCTAATAATAAAGTAAAATAATATCAAGTTACGAACTATATAAGTTATAATAAATAAAAGAAAATTAGGATGTAAAATTTTTTTGAAACCTTAAAGCAAAAATGTTGGTTTTCAAAAAATTAAATTTAAGAAAATATTTTAAAATTTTACCAATATCCAACATATTGGAACCGAAACATAAACTACATATTTCACATTATTGCTATTGGTTTTAATATTAAAGAATGATAAGTCTTAACTAAATATAAGCTTAAATTTTATATAATATTATTTCACATTATGTTTTTTGTACTCCCTCCGTCCCAGAGAAATTGGCACAATTTCTATTTTCGTCCGTTCCACAGAAATTGATACAATTCAATTCTTACTTAAAGTGGCAAAAAATGAGGTTATACATTTACTATATTATTCCTCAAAATATTGATTAAATTTACTAGTCAACTCTTCTATTACCAAAATACTCTTCCTTTATTTCTTATTAACACTTCCACCTCATCTTGCATAAAATATCGATCCAAAAGCAATTGTGCTAATTCTTTGGAAGGGAGGGAGTATTTAAATATGTGGTACGGTACGGTAATACCGTGGTAATATTTTCTCAATACCATTACCATACCATCACAAATGAGTGGTACAGTACTACTATACCACATCATCGATTACCAACATTTTTGGTATAAATGGTACGTGGTTCGGTTGGTAAGTTGGTTGGTATAGTATTTTGACTCAAAATGACAGCCCTAATATTACATATGAATCTATTAGTTAATTTTAGAAATTTATTGGGTATTTAATGAGTTTCGGTTGAGATAACATAAGTTGGGATCCATTAGGTTTTAAGATTTCCATTAAAATATGATTCCCATTCTCGCTCACCCAAAAGTTAATGGATAGTAGATATTCAATCACTTTAACTACCCATTTATTTATTTATCATCTCAATTCTTCCTGATCCTGCTAATTGTCACCTCTAGTTTCAATCCGTATATTGACCTATATGGGTTTATATATCAATTCATGTAGGTGAAGCCGCGAACTTCAACCCATTTATTGATCAATATTGGTATACCTGCAAATTTCAACACATATAGTGACCCTTATGGGTACTTGGGCCAACCCGCATACCCAATCCGCCCAACTCATATTTTATAATTATTCATTTTACCTGTTACCCATTTTACAGGTTTATAATAGATAACTTACTTGACCTGCACGTTACGAATTTATTTTACCACCCCTAATCAGCTCACGTAAAGGAGCGAGTTAAAAACAATTCCACTATTTTTAGCGGGTCGAAGGGAGTATATTTTAATTCATACTAGATAACACCCATGCGATACACGATTTAATATTATTATATTTATTAATATTTTATTTTATTTGAAATAAATATAAAATATTGTATTATTTATTAATAAATAATAAACATATATACTTACATAAAAATAATATATTTGTAATCCGTAAATATATAAAAAAAATTGTATAAAAATACTACTACTCCAATATATAGACAATGTATTGATACAAATATGAAGTACATAATATATAATTATAATTAATCAATAACTTTATAATAAATTTTAGTCAATTACTATTCATTTTTAACACTCGTGCATGATTTATGATTTTAATTATAAACAATATATTGATAAAAGTATGAATATTTAGTATAGTTTTTTTTAGAAGGAAATAGGAAAATGTTCTTGATTAGAAGTAGAATGAGAATAATTGTATTTTCTTATCAATGAATTTTTTATTAGATAAAAATATAATTTTAAATTGAATGAAAATAAATTATGTATTTATTATTTAAATATTAATTATATTTAAATAGATAATTTATTTCAAAATTATATTTTACATACTTTTTCTGTTGCTAGGGATCAGTTGAAGAAAAGCCCTGTAAGAAGGTGCTTTGGAATAAGGAGCATTTTGGAATAAAGAGAGACAAAGAGACGAAGGTGGGAAGAAGAGGCATTCAGTAGAATGTAAGATTAAAATAACGTATTGGAAATGGATCATTAATTATGACAAATGCATTAAATCATACATCTTCCAAGGGAGTATATTGGAAACTAAGAGCGCCTACAATGATATCTCTTTAACCCCACTTTTCTTAATAAGGATCACTTTTTATTTATGGAGGACCATTATGGAGTTCTAGGAACCACTTCTCAATAAGGAATTGCTCCTTACTTAATGAGTTGATACCTCTTTATTTATGCATTGTCAACCAATCAATAATTGATACTCCCTCCGTCCCATCTCAAATTGCACAGAATATTTTCACGCTCATCAAGAAACTTATCTAATCGTTAATATGTTTAACTACGTATAATAACGGTAAACAAAAAGTTACTTTTGAGAAAATACTTGTTATTACAAATCCAACAATTTCACATGCAATAATATTATTGTCTATATATCTATTCAAATACGTGGTCAAAGTTGAACAGTGAATAGTGACATAAAGTGAAGTGTGCCGTTTGAACTGGGACAGGGGAAGTACTCACTTTTGTATATTTGATTAGTTATAATTTAAAATGAAAACAAAGTGTCCAAGAAGTGCTTATTTAGGAGATCCATTGTTGATAGTTGGTTATTATCTATTTTTTAATCAAAATTCATGATGTGACACTTAAGAAGTACTCTTTAAGTACACTACCATTGTGGATGCTCTTAGGGTAGTGTACTTAAAAATATTTCTTAAGTGTCACATCATAAATTTTGATAAAAACTAGGTAAGAACCAACTATCAACAATGAACCTCATTAATAAGCACTTTTTAAATACTTCTTCTTCATTTTAAATTATAATTAATTAAAAATACATCCACAATGGTTGCTCTTTAATCCCACTTTCTTAATAAGGAGAATTCCTTATTTAAGGGAGGACCATTGTGGAATTTTAAGAATCACTCTTTAATAAGGAGTTGCTCATTAATTAAGAAGTTGGTACATCTTTATATGTGAAATGACAACCAATCAATGACTGACAACTTGTTTTGTATTTTTAATTAATTATAATTTAAAATAAAAAGAAGTGGTTATTTAAGGAGGTCCATTGTTGGTAGTTGGTTCTTACTTAGTCTTTATCAAAATTCATGATGCGACACTTAAGAAGTACTCCTTAAGTCTACTACCATTGTGGGTGCTCTAAGTACATTACCACTGTGGATGCTCTAAAACTCCACAGGTATTTCTTAAATAAAGAGTGCTCCTTATTAACAAAAGTGGAGTTAAGAAGCAACCATTGTGGATGCTCTAAATGTTCCATTACTTTAAATATATTTTATTTAATAGTTAAATATTTTTAAAGTTGATATGGCAAGGTGCCACTTGTCATAAATTTATAAAAGTTGATGTGGTTAAGTGTGGGGTTGCCACTTGTCCAAGATGTTGCTATTTTAGTATATAGTATAGATGACCTCATTTAAATTTATTTAATAAAATTAAATTTAATGATGCAAGTTAGTTTAATTTAAATCCAGTCTTAACGTAATTTATTTTAATTTAATTAGTTTAATTTAATTTATTTCGATTAGCAGAGGGGCTAGGTAAAAATAGAAAAATAGTAAATTTTGAGTCCTTCATTATCTTTTTATTTTCTAAGTCCACAAGTTTCAACACTTTTCTATGCCATGTGAATTTTGAAGGAACAGTAAAGTAAGGATATTCTGAACAGAAAAGAAGAATAAAACGAAGATACTGTTCTATTCCCCTTCTTCTATTCCATATCTCTACTAGAGTTAGCACATTATTTTGAAAGCTACAATTTTTTATTATTGCTTGGACTCGATTCCAAACCATATGTGACACATCTACAAATTAGGGGAAGAGAATGGAGCAACGCTGATAAGTGTGATGCAAAAAAACATAAATACAAGACAAGTAATCTATAAAGTCACGTGGAATTATTGTGTTGACATTTATGAACTAATATTGAAAAAGAAAAATGTTCCATATTGAAACATACGGAAAGCTGAGGATTTGATTGATAAAATATTGCGTGATATTTGTTTATGAAATTATGAAAATTATGCAATATTGATTCAGACGTGTATGAATCATATTGAATTTATGAAAAATCCCTACAATTGTGGAATTGGATTTATAGAATACTATGAGATATTTAAGATAAGGAAAATTCTTTTATTTAAGAGATTTGGATATGGTTCATAAGCAGATAAGGAATATGAATATTATGGAGATAATCATGGAGAATTCCGACATGCTCATTGGACTATTTATAGTGGAAATTACGGCTGCATTACTCACGAATTTAATTGCAAAAATCTGCACTCAGATTTTCTATCTTCCTGAGAGTACTGCGAGAGCCAGCAGACATATGTTCTAACATACCGTGACCTGCTGATCAAAGTTCAGAATCATATACCTTAATTCCTCGGGAGGAGGAAATCCAGCGTCGACAAGTTTCGAGGTCAGAGGGAGTCTGATCAAGGCGGATCAGTAGCAAGGGGATCTTGCAAAATCCACACGTTGTAAGTAGAAAAGATAAGTATAGTTGTATGGTGTACTTTGTACTGTATCTTTCTGATTAGTGGATTCATTCTGAACTGGGTCAGGTCTCGTAGACAGGGGCGGAGCCAGAAAGAATTCGTGGCGGGGGCTGATATGCAAAGGAAAAAAAATTATCAATTTTTCTTTATATCAGAGGGGGCTGGAAAAAAATTTTAAAAAAATTTTACCCTAAAAATACCCGTAAATTTTAGTTTGGCGGGGGCTGGAGCCCCCTCCGGCCCCCTTGTACCTCCGCCCCTGCTCGTAGATGTAGGTGGATCTCACCGAATTGCGTAACCAAGTCTTGTGTGTTCTTGTGTTATTTTTTACATGATTGGTTAAATAGGTTATGTAATAATCAATCTAAACGGCAAAACCGAAATTTCATGCTCCAATAACAACTTTTAACCAACTAACGACTAATAATCATTTGATAATTAAAATGATCAATATAATAATATTTATAAAAATGAGCGGGGATATAACAATGTAGTAAAAGTTTCCGTTTGGTCAGTGGTGGAAATGAGGCGGTCGAGCTGATGCTATCGTTCCGGCTCAGTTCCGACAGTTACAGAGTTTTTGCTTCTCCGAAAAGTTTCGCCTCCTGAAAGTTTTTGCTCCGTTCTTGATCTACTTAGAATTTTGGGAAAGAAAACGTTTTATTTTTGTTGGTATAATTCAGTTCCACTCAAATATGGTACTGGTTCCACCACTGCTTTTGATTCACTTTAAATTGTATGAATTGATTTGGATTATTAAAAAATATTTAATTATCAATAACATATAACTAAAATAATGTCACATTAATATTATAAAAATGCAGTAAATTTAATAACACTTCACGTGATATTACTTTGATCTACAAATGACCAGAATGCTACCAGATTATATTAATCTGGTTTTGCTTAAAAATTTTTTTTACAAATAGTTGTTCTTGTTGGAATAATGTCTTTCAGTTAATGTGCATTTTCTATATATAGTTGGAGGATTAATTACGGAGATAATTAATTCAGTTATTTTGAGTGATCGGAATGTTTAGTTGGAAACCG
>JAULKM010000007.1:6096010-6116633 GCA_032355605.1 Rubia tinctorum
TGAATCAAATATGAAACATTATAAAAAAATAACTGACATGATCAGACCCGAACAAAACTTCAGTACAAAAAATGACACGACGGTAACCCGATTAGATCCAACTCGACAATATTCTGACCCAACCCAACCTAAACTGTGTGTAAAAATTACACGACAGTAACCCGATCCGATATTAACTCGATCCGACACGACCCGAACCTAGGAAAAAAACACATTTTCAACCTGACACGACAATATCCCGACCCAACCTGACCCGGCACGAAAAATGAAATCAACATGTTTCACCCTGACTTGTTTCAACACGATATGTTTCCAACCCGACACGAACCTAACACGATAACCCGAATTGACACCTCTACCTGGGACGGAGGGAGTAGTCTATTTTTGCAGGACCCTCGAGATGATTATTTTGCTGCAGTTACTCGGATTCTCCATTACATTCGGGGCACCATTCATCTTACCTTTCTAGCTGCTAGTTCTCCTGAGGTGTTGAGCTATTCAAATGCTGACTGGGCTCGCTACATCGAGACTCGTCACTCCCCTTATGGATACGCTGACTTTCTTGGCGACAATCTTGGTTCGTGTAGCATCAAGAAGCAACTCATTGTTTCTTGCTTTAGTTACGAATCTGAGTATCGGGCATTGGCCAATACTTTTTCTGAGCTTGTCAATTTATCTCACTCACTGCGTGATCTTTAGACTCCTTTTTATAGGCCCCGCTTTTATTGTGTGCCAACAGTATTATTTTCTTAGCTCATTAGTTCCTCTTTATGGGCTCCACAATTACTTGGATTCTCCATTATGTTCGGGGCACCATTCACTTTGGTCTTACCTTTCTAGCCGTTAGTTCTCCTGAGGTGTAGAGCTATTCAGATGCTGACTGGCCTCGCTACATCGAGACTCGTCGCTCCACTTATAGATACGTTGACTTTCTTGGTGACAATCTTGTTTCATGGAGTATCAAGAAACAACCCATTGTTTCTTGCTTTAGTAACGAGTTTGAGTATCTGGCCTAGGCCAATACTGCTTCTGAGATTGTCTATTTATCTCACCCATTGTGTGATCTCCGAGTTCCTCTTTATGGGCTCCGCTTTTATTATGTGACAACAACAGTGTTATTTTCTTAGCTCATAATCCAGTTGCTCACAAGTTGGCCAAGCACATTGATATCGATTATCACTTCATTTGAGAGCTAGTTGCTACGGGAAAAATTCGTATCTCTCATGTTCCCATTACACTCTAGATTGCGGACATTTTCACTAAGTGTCTCTAAGTCCGCTGTTTGATTTTTTCAGATCCAAGTTTTGCGTCTCGCAACATCCTACACGTCGGTTGTGAGGGTGGGGGGTTTAGACTAAGTCAAATTGATGACTAGAGTTTGCTAGAGTTAGAGTTAGAGTTAAAGTTAAAGTAATTTTACACCTCTTTGATGTAATCAACTATTTATGTTTTCCGCTAGGGATGGCAGTGGGGTGAGTTTTTGTGGAGGTCCGCCCCGCATTCGCCCCAAAGAGGCTGGTATGGATGTAATTTTCGTGGGGTAGATCTGGTATGGGTATGGAAATTGATACCCGCCATGAGTAGTGGGTCGGGCATGGATATTAGTTCATACTCGCCTCGCCCCGCCCCACTATACCCGCTATGTACATACTAATTTATCATATAATAAACTATTATTCATCCATAATGCACATGTTTTACTTATAATATTTTTCATGTAAAATATTTTACTTATAATATTTTCATGTAAATATATTATACTTTTAATTTTAAAATTATTAATTTTTTTTAGTAAAGTTTTGGAATTTTTTGAGATATAAATGAGGTGAGTAAAATGGATTTGAAGTGGATATGGAGACCCGAGTGGGTGATGGGACAGGGTGAATTTTCATATTGTACCCACCATGGGTGATGGGGGCGAGTATGAGTGTGAAAATTTTAGGCGGCCATGAGTATGAAGGTACCATAATCCGTACCCGCCCCACCCTGCCCTATTATCATCCCTACTGTCTGTGTCTAAAAAATCTGTTTATATTGTCTTCTAGATGGGAAAGTGGAAAGCGTTGGGCCCTGATGGCCTACCACTAGGTTTCCATTAGCACTACTGGCTAGAAGTAGGAGAAAAAGTCACAACTGTCCAATAGTTCTTCACAACCACCAAAAGGCCAGAGGAATGGAACCATACTATGCTTATGCTCATTCCAAATAAGAAAGTCCTGAAAGAACCGTCCGACCTACAATCGATCAGCCTGTGCAATATCACTTACAAAATCATAGGCAAAATCCTGTCCAACATGATGAAAAGTGTCATGGGCCTCCTAATATCCATCAACCAGGCATCATTCGTACAAGGGAGATCGATTGTTGAAAATTCGTTGATAGCCCATGAAGTAATCGAATACATCCAGAAGAAGAAAACGAGGAGGCAAGAATTGGCGGCAATGGAAATTGACATGACCAAAGCGTACGATCGATTCCTCCCGCTAATAATGAAGCAGATGGGTTTCACAAATGTTTAGATATTCCGATATAAATGTTACTCCCTCCGTCCCAACTATTTTTGCACTTTTTTTGCTTTGGGACGTCCCACAGTTTTTTTTTCTCTTCACTTTATTTCCATTTTTAGCCACATTTTATTCATATTTTATCATGGGCTGGTCCAAATAAGACAAAATTAGCCTAAAAATAAAAGGAAAAGGAAAATAAATTGAGGGAACCTCACCTAAAAAGTATATAATAATACACTTTTAAAAATACTTCTTTTTTCTCTCTCCGTAAAAATAGATGAGACAGAGGGAGCAGTAAAACAATAAAAGGGACATAAATTATACCGTGATTCTCTCCCATGCGGGCATGGTGCCTTTGAGCGCTTATCCTCCTTCCTCCATAGAACATGGTCCAGCAGGAGGAGAAAATAGAGCAACAAATAGAAAGGACAAAGCGTCGTGTTCTGAAACAAAGATTGAAAGACTAGGATAGAGAGAATAATGCAAAAGGTGGGTCCAGTCCCGTGATAAATACTTCCTAAGTCCTTAAGAAATTGGTACAATTTCTATTTTATCCATTTTACAAAAATTGACACAATTCAATTTTTACTTAAAATGACAAAAAAATGAGCTTATACATTTACTATATTATTCCTCAAAAGATTGATTAAATTTATTAGTCAACTATTCTATTACCAAAATACTCTTTATTTATTTCCCATCAGCACTTCCACTTCATTTTGAATAAAATATCAATGTAAAAATAATTGTATTATTTTCTCTGGGACGGAGGGAATATACAGCAGTAGTTGTAGAGGAGACGACCTCAGTCATACAATTCTACCCAGCCTCCATCTCCATGTGCTAATTATCCATGTGTTAATTATCATATGCATCCATTGACTACCATAAATTCCACATAATAGCGCTCCCTCCATCCCAACTTTACATACTCTCTCCACCACTAGTACAAATTGGCACAATTTTTATTTTCATCCGTATTATATAAAAATTGATACAATTTAATTCTTATTTAAAGTGACAAAAAAATAAATTTATACATTTACTATATTATCTCTTAATAGGTTGATTAAATCTACTAGTCAACTCTTCCGTTATCAAAATATTATTCATTTATTTCCCATCAACACTTCCACCTCATCTTGCATAAAATACCGATCCAAAAATAATAGTGTCAATTTTTATGGGACGGATCCATCCCAACTTTACATGTATCAATTTTTTTTACGATATTCAAGAAACATGTTTAACCGCTAATATGTTTAACTATGTAAAACAATGGTAAATAAAAGTTCATATTTATGAATTACTTGTTACGACGAATCCAACAATATCACATACGATTATATTGTTGTTTATATATCTATTCAAATATACGGTCAAAAATTAATTTATCCTGCCTCCGTCCCTGCCAGTTGGGGTTGGCGGATTGTATTATGTTTCAATTAAAAAAAAAAGTTATAGTAAAATGTACCAATATATCGAATAATCGAATCAGAAACTACATCTAGTAGTATTTTTTTTCAAAGAATGTGAAACCGAGGATCTATGCTGTACACTACAGATTTTCCTTTTCCGCCCATGGTGGAATGCTGTAACATCCTGTGCCAGCTCAACAACAGCTGAAACCACCATGGTTGACTCTGTATTACCATCATTGTCTGATCAGCACAAGTTGCAACCTTATTTTATGAGCACTTGCATGATTCTGACTGTAATCTAGCTTTTGCAGATGTTTTTACAGATTCTTAGTAGATTCAAGAAAAGAAAGCAGCTACAATCCAGTCAATGGACAGAATAAATGAGGAGAACATGCTTCTGAGGTAGGAATAGTTGTTCAGCTCACTACTACTTCTACTTCTACTTCACATGTAGCTTTCATACAAGACAACTACTTGGGGACAAGTAACAGCTGTTCCAAAGAATAAGTATCATGGGAGTACAAAAAATTAAGAACCAGATGCTAAAGAAATCTATGCCTGCATAATTTATCTCGTCCTGTTGTTTTCTTTGCCAACCTCAGCCTTGCATTCCAACTTGGCCATGAATGATAAGGAAGTGTCATACGAGTAATAACTAACCACAAATTATATTGTATCCCGGGTCCGGTAAGTATTGTATCCCTGCAGTTAGATTTATTCTACACTTACCGTGCCTGGTGCACCATATACAAATTCGCAAAAACTGCAGGATCTCACTGACCCTGTAAAGGGTTTTCCAGTACCGGCAACCCCTGCACACGAACGCATCTGTCGATGGGATAGGCATGTTTGAAGGTCAAGTAACCTTAGATACTCTCCCTTTAACCAAACCAGATATTCAAGAACTCGAAAGTTATCTCGTCCCAAAACTAGATTATTGGTGTTCCTAAGATCAAAATTTGTAATAAAACTGACCTCTGCATTGTAAAATGTAAGCCGACCTGGCCATACACTTATTAGACAACAATCCTAAACATCCCCACAAGAAAGGGGTAAGTCAAAAAAAATTCATAGCAAGCTGTATTATACACTACTTTTCAACAACTCTTGGACTATTTCAGCACAACAAAATGTGGAACTAGTAAAGAGACCATACTCTTTTCCACACTGCCTTTCCTCGCTAATTTGTACAAACTCCAAAGAATCAAGCTCTGTAAATAAATTTACGAGATAAATAGATAGATGCATAACAGTCATTACTTGATCAACTAACTATACCATGCAAGGCTAGTGGATATGCTAGAACCTCTGGTCCTGTTCTACAACATCAATTTTCTCGAAAAGACAATTAGATCAGAAAGAAGAGACTACTATTGTGACTGAAAGAAATCCAACGGTTAAATGTGTGATTGACAATGGAATAGAAGTTCCATCTTTGAAAAACCACAGCAAGCAGAAGTTAGTAGCATCCACGACATTCCTAATAAAATGACATGAAACTTTATTTCTTCCATTTATGTATACCTCATGAACTACAATAAGGAACTTGAGTAAATGACAAACATATTTTCAGTTTTCATAATAATGAATTTTAACATAGAAAACAAACCTCTGCAAATCTATCACCATTTAAGTATGTAATGCAATGCTCCTGTATCTCTTCTCCACATCTCTCTGTCTCTTATCTTCTCTACCAAAATGTATAATGCACCGAATAGCGCATCTCAGAGTTCTAACCAAAACTGCCTTTGTCGATACAGGAGCTGGCGCGACTAGTTTGCAGACTCACCACTATACATGAAACCACAAGCAAGCACACCTGAATGAAGAATAAGACCGGCTAAACAAGACTTCCGGAAGAAATGTACAATGAATGAATGATGGAAGACCCAAGACACGACCGAGCCGTAGGTGAAAAGTCTTCGTTTCACATGTATAATCTACAAAATGGCCCGTGCTACTTTGCTCTGATCAAGCTGAAACCTACGATCACTCAAGAGATTCTGCACAGAGATAGATGTGTACAAAAGAGTCAGTGGCATTATCCAAGTAAAATTTGTGAAACCATCTTAAGCTAACAAAACAACAATTTGTAACCTATTAGCAACCAAGCCAAAAGCTTTCTAATGACAAGAAGTACAATAGCTGACACCAAAATTTCTGCAACCTCAGCAAGAAACACTTTTTATGACAAGAACTAGAAAAAGACACAATCCAAGTAAAGTAAGAACACTTAAGAAGTAACAACTTCCATAAATCACAAGCAATGTGCAACCTATTAACAACCAACCAAGCAACTCATTTTATGACTAAAACTAGATTAAAATATATTTTTTGAAGTGAAACAGCTGCAAGTGTTAACACACTTTTGAGCTTTGAACCCTCCAAACTAGTCACACCAAAAAGTTACATCTACTGGGGTATCTCAGCTCCAACTGCACAGATTAAAAGTCAAAAGGACCAATCCCCACGTCCCTTTTAAAGCCCTGTGCTTGCCTATCCATCTCATTCACCTACCCAGTTCAAAAGGTTAAAACTCCTAAAGAATCTTGAATTTTCTCAAATACGAACTAGACCAGCCCAGTTGGTTGTTTGGTTGGATGAACACAATCATTGCCCCGTAAATGCAAAAAAACAAAACCTGCATCAAGAAAACAGTGAATTGACCTTAGACAGGGCCTCAAGAACATGCTTCCCATCCTCGACCTGATCCAGGAGCTGCACAGCGGTACACTCTCTGGGAGTCTCAAAAGAAGACAAAGAGAACTGCTTGAAAACAACACCGACATCAAAGTAAATCCGCCCAGTAGAAGGTATATCCACCCTGATTTCCTTCACCGGAAACCACAAGAACAAATCCTGCGCAGAAATCCCAGATAGCTCCCCGATCTGCCCGTATCTCAGGTTGCCCGAAACGTTAATTTCATAGTGCAGTTCGTTCTCGAACTTGGCATTGCAGGGTTGATCCAAATGGACCTCGAATTTGCCCGAATCATCGAACGTGAAGTTGCTGACTCCCTTTGGGAGCAGCCCCATTGGCAATCCATGGGATTTGAGCACTTCATATATACTGGAGAAATTTGATTGCAGTGTAAAGCATGGGAAGGATAGAACTGAGAGTAGAAAAATGGAGATGTGCAACAATGGAAGCATTTTCTTGACCATGTTGTTGAAGCAGCAGCAGGAGGAGGGGATAGTGTGTTAAAGCATGGATTTTAACAGCAGGGTTTTAGGGGAAACTATTGGAATTGGAAGGTTTAAGGTAGGGAGAATCTGCAACTTTTGCAAGAAAGTGCAAAAGCGCGGATGAAGAAGAAGTAGGAGGAGGAAGAGCAGGATTTGAAGTGATGAAGGTTCGAGAAAAACGAAGGAGTATTTGGCACTGCCAGCAAGAGTACAGAGGGGACTAGGAGAATGATCAATTATTGGCCTTGATAGGTGGGCTCCATCCTTTCTTATTTTACTTTTATTTATTTTTTTAAAAATATTTTATTTGACACATACTTTATTTACATAATTATTTCTTTGGATCAAATCTGCACTATTTAATTTCAATTCATTTAAGTTCAATTTATTAGAATTTTGATTTGACGAATTTAGTTAATTTAATCACAATATTACTAACTTACTCACTTTTAATACATTTATTATAGTTTAATTCAATACAATTCAAGACTTTACTGGAGTGAATAATAACATATGGAGTATTCATCTTCTTTTATTTCAATTTTTTGAATTGATATTTTTTAGATTAAGTGCAAATTTTTGCAACTATTAAGTGCATCTTCATTAAATTATAATTTAATAAAATGTATGCGTTTTCTTATTTTTCTACGTCATCATTCATTAATAAAGTTTAGCTAATTTAGATTGTAAAATTATATAAATACATGATATGAATATTAATGTGTCAAATCTAACTATAAGTATATGTTATAATTTATACTTCAAACTACTATTTATTTTCAATTTGTTTAATTATACATTGTTATATACTATATATTAACAATTTAAGACCATAATTGAAGAGAGCGATTCATGTTAAACCGCCTATCGGTTGCACCAATTATAATAAACCTCGTTCCTCTGACTTTTAAGGTTAGGTTATAATTATTTATATTTTTAAGATATATTTTAAAGAGTTTAAAATTATGAAAACCTGATTGCAATTTTTTTTTAAAAAGAACTAAAATCATCTCTTTAGTTATTGTCTTATTGAGAAGGTCTCTTAACAGTGACCTATCATTCAATTATAGACAGTCCATTGTGTTTTTCATTTGTATATTACATTTGTTAAATTACACATTAACTCTAAAAAAATTAAAAAGTTATTTGTGGTAACTTTTATATTATGTTTTTATATATATTTACACATTATTACTTGTTCTAATTTATAAAATAAAATATTAAATTTTTAAATGAAAATTTTCAAATAAAAAGTAAAGTGACCAATCTATAAACTTATGGATAGGTTATTTTTCCTGAAAGACGATATTTCCATAAGTTATAAAAAGACCAAAGTTTAAACGGTAAATTAGAAGAAATCATTATAAATTTTCGGATTGCATTAATCGGGTCATAAACTTATAATTATTGCACGTTAGTAAACTAAATTTTTTAATACTGCAACTAATATCTTTTATTTTTTTATAATTCTAATTCAACCACGTCTATCCAAATATGGATAGACAGCCTTTCTCAAGATTTTTCCATCAAAGAATTAGGCAATTTAATCAAAAAGACGTTGTGTACACAGACATTATGGAAAATATGAAGTACTAACAACACACTACTCTTCTTCTAAAAGTGAAATTTAATTTTACTAAAAGAAAGTGAAATTTAACTTGGAAATCATGAACCAATTTGTTATTCTTAACAGCTCAATTTCTACGATATTTATTACTCTCCTTGTCGCATAATCAGAATCCACGCCTATCCACATTATTACTTGTTCTAATTTATGGCATTTTGTATATAGAAATGATCGAAATTGTGCAGTAGAAGATATTCGTGTGTTTTAGTTTTTACAAAAAGATGTGATTCCACATTGCTATCCTCAGAAACCAAATACTTACACGTATCTGCCAGGCTGTGATTTCGAATCCTATGAATTCTGGCATGTTCACAGTGACACTTCTGTTTGGTTTTTTTTTTGTCAGCTCTGTCTTGGATGTATATGTCGTACTTATCACAAAATAAATTCCACGTCATCATTTTGTGCAAATCCATTTCTCTACCAACGTGGACGGACCCCAGTGGTCACAAATTTGTACAACAAACACTCGTGCTCACACAATCAAAACCCATGGCCACCCAAGACTGGAGCAAAATTTTGAGGGGAAGTGCAAGGAAAGGTCGATATATTGTTTTATTTTTTAAAAATTTTAAGGTAATTTTTTTAAAAAAATTGCATATTATATTTTAAGTTAAATATGTAATAAGGTGTGTTTGAAATGAAAATATAAGAAATATTTGTAAAGTCATGCGGTTTGCATTGATTATTAAATTGGCATAATTTGGAAAATGAAAAACATTTCATTCCATGTTGGAACATGCAGAAAGTTAAAGTCTAAAAGAATTTAACGGACGACAGAATATTGCGTGATATTGATTTATGGAAGTTTGGAGTTTATGCAATATTGCTTTAGAGCATCTCCAATGCAAGTCTCTCTTTGGAAAACATCAAAAGACACATAGGATTGACACTCTGAAGATTTTAAATCCGCTTTCAATGCAGGAGTCAGTTTAGGGGTCAATTTGACGTGGATGACACGTGGAGAGAGGGTTTCAATTAGACCTTCTGTATTCAGACGCTCATATTGAAGCCGTCAGTTTGCAAATTGCCAAATTTAGGATTTTAACTTTTAATTATTTTACAATTCCAAATTTAAATGTTACATTGGATCCCAATTTGAATGTATTATTTAGACTCACGATATAAACAAATTTTATTCATTTAATTATATTAAATTGATTCAAAATATTAAAATCTATATTTTAAAATTTTAATCTAGAAATTAATAATACTATAGAAACATAAAAGTAAAATTAATTTACATTAAATTTAATTTGTATGAATTATTATTTCTTAATTTTAGTTCAGCATATATTCAATATTTTAGTATTTTTTATTTATGAAAAGTGATGGTTAAATTGTAAGTGAAATTAGAATATTCAATTATTAAATTTAAATTTTTTGACACTAAAGTGATGTTAACTGACACTTTTGCATTGGAGTGCAAAATTTTTTAAAAAAATTCTCAATGAAGTTTCTCATGTCCACGTCATTTTGACGCCTAACAAAATGTTGACAAGTGTCTCCTATTTTTACTCACGACCCCCTTAGCATTACTCTTAGGCGTGTGTTAGAAGCATACCGGGTTTATGAAAAATATCTACAATTGTGGAATTGAATTTATGAATATTATGGGATATTTAAGATAAAGAAAATCCCTTTATTTAAGAAATGTGTATATGCTTCAGAAGCAAATAATGAATGAGAATATTGTGGAGATAATCATGGAGGACTCTAAACTGCTCAATGGACTATTTAAAGAGGACAACACAGCTGCATGTCTCACGAATTTAATTGCAAAAATCCGCACTTGGATTTTCTATCTTTCCGAGAGCATTGCGAGAGTCATTATACATATGTTCCAACATACCGTAACCTATTGATTAGTTAAGAATTGTATACCTTAATTTCTCGGGAGGAGGAGATCCAGCGTCGATGAGTTTCGAGGTCAGAGGGAGTCTAATCAATGCGGATGAGTAGCATGGGGCGCTTGCAGAATTCACGCGTTAGTAATTAGAAGATAAGTAAATTGTATGATGTACTTTGTACAATATCTTTCTGATTAGCGAATTCATTCTGAACTGGGTCAGGCCCTGCAGACGTATGTGGATTTCACTGAACTACAAAACCAAGTCTTGTGTGTTTTGTCCCAATTTATTACACGCTTGGTTAGATATGTTATGTTGGAACACGGTGTTAATAATTAAGCTAATTAGGTAAAATCAAATTTCAATTGGTGTCAGAGCCGAGTCACTTATTCTTACCTCGGTTGCATCAAGGAAAGTGTGATCCGGTTTTACCATGATGACCAAAGAAAGAGCTTCAGTATCTCGGCTATCATTGCTGGTGGGAACCAACTACAATTATTGGAAGGCACGCATGAGAGTGTTTATAAACTCACTGGATGAACTGGCCTGGCACTGTGTTGAAATCGAATGGAGTCATCCAATTGAGGATGCTAAATCTAGCTCAAAGGAGAAAGAAGTGGAATCAAGTACAATGAAGAAGAAGCTTAAAGAGAAGTCAACTTGGAACCCAAATGAACTGAAGGCTTCAATGGCAAATTCAAAAGCGTTGAATGATATATTCACAACGGTGGATGAAAATCAGTTCAAACTTATATCTACATGTCACCAGGCAAAGAAAGTTTGGGATATTTTATAGACTGAGCATGAAGGAATGAGACGTGTACGTGAATCAAAACTGGAGATGTTGGCTACAAAGTTCGAAGAACTTAAAATGGAGGAGGATGACACTATTGCTACATTTAATGGGAAACTCAGAGATATCTCCAATATGGCATATCAACTGGGGAAAATTTACAAGTAATCAAAATTGGTGAAAAAGACCTTGAGGTCAATGCCCCAAATTTTTTTCAATGAAAGTTGCATCAATAGAAGAAGCTAGAGATGTAGCCACCATGACCTTGGGTGAATTAATGGAATCACTACAGAAGTATGAGATGACAATGGAACAACCTGCAAAGAAGGTACATAAGGAGTTAGCCTTCAAAGCATCGTCATCACGGGTTAACCATGAATCTGATAGTGATAATGGTATTGAAGAACTTGCACTCATCACTAAGAATTTCTCAAGAATGTTAAAGAATCCGATGAACAAGAAATCTCAAGAGATATTTGGCAGAAGCAAACCTCGGGCACAGGACTTTGGAAATAATCTTGGAACACACATGGAACAAAGAAGTCAGATGTTCTCTAGAAATCAAGGTGGTGAAGCAAAGCAGCCAGGAAGAATTCAATGTAGAGAATGTGAGGGATTTGGGCATATCAAGGCTGAATGTGTTAATACCCGGAAAAAGCAAGGGAAATCATATGTCACCTCTTGGAGTGAAAATGAAGAAGATGAAGAAGATGAGAAAGATGTAGGGGAACTTACAAGAAATTATGTGGCATTTGGAGCAAAAGTTTACGATGGATCAAAGGTTGATGATGTATGTTCCAACACAAAGAGAGACAAGACTGTATGTCCCAACACAGGTTCTGACGACGTCTCCAGTGATGATGAAGGAGTGATGAAGAGATCTACACAGCATATGAAAATATGTATGACATGTGGTTAAAAGTTGTTGATGCAAACAAATCGTTGAAGATGGAGAAAAATCAAATGGTTGAGACAAGGAAGGAATTTCTAGTTTTGGTTGATGAACTCAGAAGGGAGATTGAAGAATTAAAATTGTTTCTAAGATCCACGAATAAGCAAGCTATGATGCCCGAAGCAGTTACCAATTAAAACACTGGTAAGGAAAAACTTGATGATATTCAGACCATGGGAAAGAATTTTGGAAATCAACAAGGAATTGGCAACGAAAATACTTCAGGAAGCACAGTCGATTTCAAGACAGAAATTCAAGAGATAAAGAGAAAGGTTACCAAGACTCCTCAACGCAAACCTCTCATCTATAACTACTGCGTGTATCAAGGTCATACTGAGGAACAATGTCTCCGATTACTCTGGGACATCATAAATGGATGACAACTGACTGCATGTTCCAACATAGATGATGTTCAACAATCAAGGATGATCAGAAAGGTATGAATTATTAAATGTACTAGTACTTGCCTTTTTGCTCATACCTGTCTTATGGCACATTCAAGAGACTCGTGGTACTTTGATAGTGGGTGCTCTAGACACATGAATGGAACCCAGGATTTTTTGACAAAAATCAAACCATATGAAGGTGGATTTGTTACCTTTGGGGATGGAAAGAAGAGTCGAGTGGTTGGAAAGGGAAAATTGCACATTGAAGGATTCCCTGTATTTTCTAGTGTATTGCTCGTTGAGAACCTGAAGGCAAATCTATTGAGTATCGGTCAACTGTGTGATGACAATGTGACAGTTGAATTTCAGAAAGACAAGTTTATAGTGAGACATGGTGATGATAAAGTTCTATCAAGAATTCGATCATCAGACAACTGCTGCATACTAGAACAAGAAGTAAAATGTCTGAGTTCAAAACAAGATGAAGGAACATTGTGACACGGAAATCTTGGTCATATCAACTACAAAATCCTGGTGAAAATTGCCAACTTGAAGGTATTTCGAGGCATTCCGACACTCACGAGCACAAAGGGAATTGTTTGTGGACCATGTCAACAAATTAAACAAATTCAATCTCCTCACTCTTCAGTTCAGTATATCACTACCTCAAGGAATCTTGAGCTACTACATATGGACTTGATGGGTTCAGTCAACACACCTAGTGTAAGTGGCAAGAAGTATATTTTCGTCCGTGTCGATGATTTTTCTAGATACACTTGGGTGGCCTTTCTGAAAGAAAAATATGATATTGTGGATATCTTTAAAAGTTTGGTGATAAAGTTGCAGACGGAGAAAGGAATCCCAGTAGGAAGGATTGTTCGAATTCGAAGCAAGCATGGTAGAAATTTTGAAAACTCTCAATTTAGTTATTTATGTGACGAACATGGCATTCAGCATGAATTCTTACCACCAATAACTCCTCAGCAAAATGACATTTTTGAGAGAAAGAAGAGAAACCTTCAAGACATAGATCGAGCTATGCATGAAAAGAAAGGAATACACAAAAAAATAGTGGGCAGAAGCCATTAACACAGCTTGTTATACGATAAATCATGTGTATCTTTGTCAATTCAATTGCAAAACATCATACAAGATTTGGAAGGGAATGAAGCCAAATATTTTATACTTTCATGTATTTGGAAGCAAGTTTTATATTCTCAGAGATATAGATCATTTGGGAAAGTTTGACAATCGCGGTAATATTGGGATATTTCTTGGACACTCTGTGAACAGTCGTGCTTATTGGGTTTACAATAATCAGACAAAAATCCTTATGGAATCTATAAATGTCATTGTGGATGATTCCGATGACAAATAGGTATCAGGAGAACGAGTATATGAACCAGATCATGTTCCAACACAGAGCGGTCTAAACCAGCCTGAGCAGCCAAATCATGTTGGAACATTCGAGCAGCCAGATAATCCTGATGAACCTGAAGAAGTTGAGTATGTTGGAACATCATCTCCTACTACAACACTGCATGTTCCAACACAGGTGGTACCTGAACCTACTATAAGAAGAACTCATTCAATTCCTCGGGTCAACTAAAGAGAACTTGCTGGCTTGCAATGCTTTCTCTCTTTGATAGAACCAAACAACTACAAAGAAGCTCTACTTGATGAATATTGGATTGCGGCAATGCAAGAAAAACTTAGGCAATTTGAACACAATGATGTATGGTATCTCACTCCTCGTCCGAAAGGGGTAAATGTTATTGGCACCAAGTGGATCTTCAAGAACAAGTCAGATGCTGATGGTCAAATTACTCAAAATAAAGCAAGACTGGTTGCTCAAGGATATGCTCAAGTTGAAGGAGTTGATTTTGATGAGACATTTGCACCAGTTGTCAGGTTAGAATTTCAGATTTTACTCGTTATTGCTTGTACAATGATCTTTACATAATATCATATGAATGTCAAAAGTGCTTTTCTCAATGGTGTGGTTAACGAAGAAATGTATGTGGAAAAACCTAAAGTATTTGAGGATCCTCACTATTCACATCATGTGTATCGACTAAAAAAGGCATTGTATGGTCTCAAGCAAGCACCAAGGGTGTGGTATGAGCGAATCACTAACTTTCTCATTAAGAAAGGTTGTTGTTGAGGGGGATTAGATTGCACTTTATTTGTGCTTAACAAATCATCAAAAATTCTGATTGCTTAAATTTATGTTGATGATATCATGTTTGGTTCTACTTTGCCATCTATGGTACACAATTTTGTAACCTTGATGCAGGACGAGTTTTAAATGAGCATGGTTAGAGAACTCATAGACTTTCTAGGAATTTAGGTGAAGCAAGAAAAGAACGGGTTATTCATATATCAAAGAAATTATGCCATGAATCTAGTGAAGATATCAGACTAAGTAGTTCGAGAGCTATAAGAACTCCAATGACAGCTACAGATAAATTGGGGAAGGAAGAGAAAGGTGTTTCAGCTGATCAAAAATTATACAGGAGTATGATTGAGAGTCTCTTGTACCTTACAGCCAATCGACCGAGCATATGTTTCAACATAGGAGTGTGTCCAAGATTTTAGGCTAATCCAAAGGAATCTCATTTGACTGCAGCCAAAAGGGTTATTCCATATGTTAGTGAGACTTCTGAGTATGGAATATGGTATTCTAAGAATCAAGATTCATGTCTGATATGATCGGAAAAGTACCACCGGGGGTTGCGTTTTATTGGCACGAATTTGGTCTCTTGTTATAGCAAGAAGCAGAATTTAATCTCCTTATTGACTGTTGAAGCTGAATATCTTGCTGCTGGAAGTTGTTGTACAAAATTACTAAAGATGAAGCAAATAATGAATGACAATTGAATTCAACAAGGGCCTCCAAAGATTTTATGTGACAACAAAAATGTAATTGATATATCGAAGAATCTAGTTCAACACTCTCGGACAAAGCATATTGACATCAGGAATTATTTTATTCTAGATCTGGGTGAAAGAAAGGAAGTGGTGGTTACCTATGTTCCAACAGCTCATCAGTTTGTAGATATATTCACCAAACCATTGGATACTACTACTTTTGTGCTCCTCAGACAACACTTGGGTGTGTGTCGGCTTTGAGGTATTTTTCTTATAAATAGCTTATGTACAGATTTTTAGTAATATGTTTTGCCTCTTTATAAATTCGAAAAAATGAAAAAAAAAATAGAAAGAACAAAAGAAGAACAAAAAATAGAAGGTGTGAAGCTATGTTGGAAGGTCAAGGAGTTTGACATGAGTTGACAAGTGAATAAAAGTAATGATTTGTCTTGGAAAGGGAAAAAATTGTGCGGGTTAAGAGGTAAAAAAAAGTTAATTTTGTTTCAAATTCCTTCCATCTCTTCACATTCCCTCTTTTTTTGCTATCATACTCCTTCCTCTCTACCAATTTTCAAATTTTGGAAGCTATCTTGGAGAATATACTGCCGATAAATTTATGATTTTTGCCGATTGAATATCACCACGTTACCAAAACACAAATTCTCCTTGCCGAAAAAATCTAGAAAACCCCAAACTTTTTGCAATGGCCGAAAGAAGGAACCAGGAGAATACTCATCTTCCACACCTCACCTCCAGTGGCACAGAAAAGAAGGATACTGCTTCAAACAAAGGCAAGTCTCCTTATCCTAAGGTAACTGATCCTGATACTCCTCACATAATATGGGAAGGTAGAGAGTTCAATTCTATGTATGAGGTGTTTGAATGGGTGAAAGATAACATAATCTCCATAGATTTAACAAAATTTAAGAAACTGGAAGGTAAGTTTTTAGAGGTTGATATTCAAGAATTGTTGACTGGTGACATAGGGAATTTAGATGATGTTGAAAATTACAACCCTAGACTGTTGAGAGGTGCATACAACATGCATAGAGGAAAGGACATATTCCATGTTTTTTCTTATGCTCCTGGCCCTAGTTATGTTCATATTGAGGAGATAGATGAGAGTGAAGTTGAAGGTTTGGAGGTGACTAGGTCTTCTGATCAAATGAATATTGTTCCGTTTGATTCTGTGGCTAAACAAAGATATGAAAAACTCAGGGCAATAGAGCCCACAGTGATTGTTTTGTCTGACAGTGAAGAATGAGAAGAAGTTGGGTATGTTCCAACATACTAGGAAGAAGAAGACTATGAGGATGCTATGGAGGTTGATGAACCAAGAATTGGTTGTACTGGTGATAATATGGAAGATCAGTAATATCAGATGGAGGATGATTATGGAGGATCTGCATATGATGATGTGGAAATTTCTGAGGTTGAGAAGATATGGGGAGATAACCCTGTTGCAGAGGCTGATGTGAATGAGACCAAGGGATTAGTAGCAGTACAGAGGGAAGAGTATGTTACAACATTAGAGTTTGAAGAGTCTGGTGAGTCATTGCATGTTGGAACACAGGAGACTGCAACAAAAACTAAGCAGGGTGAAGCAGCGGGTAAGTAAGAGCATGTTCCAACATAGGGGCCAAATCTGACCTATTCCGGAGATGAAGTCTTGGATGTGTTCATACAGACCTGGTTAAGGAAAGTAAAGAGGAAGGAGCTAGCGGCTGAATCATCTCAACCAGCCAAGAAGAGCAAGAAGAGCAAGAAGGTTGGTTCTGATTCATCACTCAAGAAGAAGTCCTCACTGCCTCCACCACCAGTAAGTGATGCTATCTCCCTATGTTTTTTTATAATGATTTTGAGGAGATGTGGGAATTATTTTCTCAAAGGAAAATTATTTCCGAAAGATTAATAGACCTGGAGGCATACAGATCCAGTGGTCTTACAGATTTTATAGAAATGATCGTGATTGAAACTATTGCTACTTTGTATGATGAGTATAATAAGCAACTTGTATGTAATATGTACTGCAATCTGATGGTTGGTAATGTGGAGAGTGATTCCCCTCGATTCAATAGGGTATTTGTGAGGAGGGAAATTATAATTTTTTCAACCAGGAAGATTAACACATTGCTGAGATTGAAAACCCCATATTTTGATGGAGTTTTCTCTGATGAGCTTGGGGTTACGAATGATGAATTTTTTAAGTGATTTATGGTGGATATAAATCTGCATGGCCAGCAAATGGATATTCACAGGCTTCATGTATTTCTTCCAGATTTTTTGGTGTTTATCAGATTGTTGTGAATTGTTGGATACCTTCGACCGATACCACTGCTCACACCAAGGAAATGGAAAAATTGTTGTACTGTGTTGGAACACAGAAGCCAATCAATTTGGGGTTGCTTATACAACAAAGCATGATGAGACAAGCCATCTTTCCCAAGGTCAAGCATGCCCTAGTTTATCCACGTCTTATTTCTGCTTTGTCAAAAGTGTGAAAGTGAAGAAGTATCTTGAAGATGAGATTGTGAAAATTGAGATTCTTAAGCCTAATAGGAAGAATTTCGGTATGAGACAGGTGAAAGATCTACTTTGGAATCCTAAGGTCTCTAAATCTAATACTTATGGTGATGAGAAACGGGCCAAGTTGTTGACTATGAATGCAATGGGAGCTATCACTATTCATATTGCAGTTTTTGAGGCAGAAAAGGAAAAAAATTGAAGCTGAGAATGCCCAGATAGAAGCACTGGTTGCAGCCCCTGAACAAGATTAAGGTTTGTGTATGAACTATGTTCCAACATAGTTTAGTTGTTGATTTTAGGGGGAGCTTACTTTATTACTATTTTTAGTTTATTTTCTTTATCTTATTGCCTTTGTCATCTTCATGTTCCCAAGGGGGGAATATTTTGTAATTTTGGATATTATTTTGATGGTTCTGTAATCTGAATTAATTATGGATTTCTGGTTTATTGGCTTCATTCTTATTAATTTAGATTCCGTGATTAGTATATGTTCCAACATAAGGGAATTTCTGGAAGACTTATGTTGTGAGATTGAAAGTTTTTCTTTGTACTTTTAATTTCAAAATGATTGGGTTCAGAAAATACCAAGGGGGAGATTGTAAAGTTATGTGTTTTTCATTGATTATTAAATTGGCATTTGTGAACTAATTTGGAAAAAAACATACGGAAAGCTGAATCCTAAAAGGATTTAACGGATGACAAAATGTTGTGTGATATTGATTTATGGAAGTTTGAAATTTATGCAATATTGCTTTAGGCGTGTGTTAGAAGCATACTGGGTTTATGGAAAATCTATACAGTTGTGGAGTTGGATTTATGAATATTATGATATATTTGAGATAAGGAAAATCCTTTTATTTAATGGATTTGGATATGCTTGAGAAGCAGATAAGAAATAAAAATATTATGGAGATAATCATGGAGAATTCCTATATGCTCAATGGAATTTTAATAGAGGACAACACGCTTGCATTTCTCACGAATTTAATTGCAAAAATCTGCACTCGGTTTTTTAATCTTTCTGAGAGTATTGTGAGAGTCAGTATACATATGTTCCAACATACCGTAACCTGTTGATTAGTTCAGAATCGTATACCTTAATTCCTCGGGAGAGGAGATCCGGCGTCGACGAGTTTTGAGATCAAAGGGAGTCTGATCAAGGCATATCTGTAGTAAGGGAAGCTTGCAGAATTTACGTGTTAATAATTAGAAGATAAGTAAATTGTATGATGTACTTTGTACTGTGTCCTTTTGATTAGTGGATTCATTCTAAATTGAGTCAGACTCCGCAAATGTAGGTAGATTTCACCGAACTACATAACCAAGTCATGTGTGTTTTGTCTAAATTTATTACATGCTTGGTTAGATAGGTTATGTTGAAATGTGACGTTAATAATTAAGCTAATTAGGTAAAACCAAATTTCAATATTATATAAAAAGTCCAATATTTAACTACATAGTTGACGTAAGTGTTAATATAACCTTCTAGTACTTGGAAGTGCCAATATAATTCTAGATAATCAAAGAAAATACCAAACTAATCATTCCGACAAATTTTGGCCGAAATATGATGAAATAACTCTTTTATCTCTATAGAAAAGAGTTAAGTGCTAAAATAACCCTATATTTTGGACAAAAATGTCAATCTAACCCTAACAACCTTAAATTGGTTGGACATGGGTACAATAACCATTATAAACCCCATTTAAAAAATAAAATAAAAAGGTAAAAACATCAACAACCCCTCTCATCTTCTTCTACTACTTCTTCTACTACTTCTTCCATCTGCGAGAAGTATTCTCCAGTTCTCTACCAGCAGTCACGTGGACAATAACAGCTCATCGTCGGAGGTCTAACTCTCCACTAGAAACTCGTCGTCGGAGGTCCAGCTTCTACCAACACCTCGTCTCCAAAGGTCCAGATCTCTGTCATCGATGGATGTGGGTTAATTTTGGGTGCCTCTTAATTTCAGGGTTTTCATCGGAGGTGATGGATTTTTGGGTTGTGGTGTAGGGGTGGGGTTGTTGATGGGCGGATTGTTTCAGGTGGTGAGGTTGTGCCGAGTGGCGAGGCTGGCTGGGTGAGCGAAGGTAGGATTTTAAGCGACGTGGGGTGAATAGGTGGGTGGGCTGGTGTGTTTTCCAATGGAGGTGGTGGCGACAAAGGTGGTGGAGAGGCGTAGCGGTTGAGGTGGCAGCAGAGAGGCGTGAGGTGGGGTCGTTGATAGGGATGGTTGTTTGAGGCTGTGAGGTGGTGAAGAGCGGCGGGGCTAGCTGGGTGAGCGAATGTAGGGTTTTGAGCAGCGTTGGGCGGGTAGGTGGGTTGGGGTGTTTTCCAACGGAAAGGTGTGGGGGCAGGGTTGTTGAGGTGGTGAGGTGTAGATTGTTTGAGCTGGTTAGATGGTGGCGAGCGGCGGAGATGGCTGGTTGAGGGGCGGTAGGGTTTCGAGCCGCGTGCACTGGCTGGGCGGGTGGGCTGGGGGGTTTTTCGGCGGCGGTGGCGGT
>JAULKM010000007.1:6126299-6136739 GCA_032355605.1 Rubia tinctorum
TTTTTCCCGATTTGGGTTTTCCGCGTTACCAAATTTTTGGTGTCCTATTTTTCTTTATTTTCGATACTCATCTTGATAACACAAAGAGGAAATTCCATTTTCCCAACATATATATATATATATGTATATATATTAAAAATCCAATTCATTAATTATAATATATACACATTTCTTGATTTGAAATGTGCACACAATCACTAACAATTATTAATGTATAGATATTAGTTGTATTTACAAAGTTACTAGGTTTTATATGTATATTTTTCGATAAGGTTATATCAATTATAGAAACTATTATATAACAAACCTTGATTTAATTTTAACATTTACTTATTATTTATAAATTAAATATTCAATTTTTAATATTTAAATTTTACTTCTCGTCTTTCTCTCTTTCTGGGTTTATTATATCTCGATATCTATTATCTTACCTATTTTTTGAAGAAATATTTTTATCCAATGTACTAAAGACAGATAAATAATAAAGTTTACATTTTATATTATTTTCAAATTTAAGTAACGTTTAATTTTAAAAATTATTTCAGGGTGCAGTCGAAAAAAGGAAAATAAAACCAGCTCATTCAGTCATTCAGGTCTAAACTTAATTATTACATATGTACTGAATTCGTTAAGGGTGGGGTTCACAATCTCCTCCCAAGGAATTTCGTCCTCAAAATTCAAATCCACCCCGTGAACACCTCGGACTACCCATCCCTCATATCTGTTTCCACTTCCCAAATTTCTTTTTTAACCTTATGGTTTCTTCATAATAATAAATTAGAAGGATTTTTACGTTGATTTTAAGAAATTTCACGACCTATTATTATCACCGGAGTCTTTTTGTTCCTATGTTTTGCATTTTACACTAGATCCTCATGCATTACTATATTTTCAAGGTCAGGGTGGTATTTCTTCACGAGACATTATGTAATTTCCTAGTTGGTTAGGCAAGTCGATTCAATACACAATTGATCCGCTTCATTGGGAAATCAAAAAAGGACTAATGTAGCTATGACTTGTCTTTTCCTTCTCACCATACTGAAATAAACCCTGTTGATGTGTAATCTTAGCAATACCCGGTCACTATTTCAACTCCAAGTCTTTCTTTTGATGATATGCATAGCTCTTCTATCGATTCTAAGCCGAATGAATATGTTGCCTTGTTATCTAAACCATTTAATGGGTTTCTCAACCCAAGGTGTACTAGTAAGTGGGAGAATACTTCAGAGTCCGTGATAATCCTATCACGAAATCCACTGTGAGGTGATCCACTTCCACTCTAGAAATTCTAATGGTTGTAATAACTCTGACAGTTTCTGATGCTTAGCTTTGAGCTGTTGAATCACCAAGCATCATTCCACGATGTCCCTCCTTGTGTCTTCCTAATAATACTTGTGGTTCAAGTTCTAATACATTTTGGATTCTCCTGAGGGTACTGTATATACTAGACTGGTGAGCTTTCAATAGTGCCATTTGTTCTATTCCTAAACCTCGAGGTAAGTAGAACCTACCTTTACTTTCAATATTCCATTACCGTCCCTTTCAAAGTCCGGTAACTTTTCTTCAGCAGAAACTTCATCCTCTTTAATAAGGCCTCATCAGATTCTTGATCCATTTAGATCTTCGTGAGTAAAATAGATCATGCCCTTAGGTTGGAAAATACGAGTCAGTCAGGTCTAACCTTGTATATCCAACTTTCAGACTGAGATAACACCTTAGTATTTCTCACCATGAAATGCACCAAGTTAGCCTTCCAGCTTAATGCGACTGCCATCACATTCACCTTGCCCGGATGAAAATTGATCATACAATCGTAATCTCCTAAAACTTTCATCCATAGTCGTTGGCGCTTATTCAAGTCTCTCTGAGAGGAAAGGTACTTCAGATCCTTATGATATGACATTACTTCAAACATGACTCCATATAGATAGTGTTGCCCTTTATTCGAGGCAAACACTAATGTTATGATTCGAGGTCACGTGTGGGGGTAATTCTTCTCATAGGGCTTAGATTTTCAAGAAGTATATGTGATCACAAGCCTTTTTGTATCAACACACACACACTAAGCTGTCTCCCGAAGCATCGATATATAATAGGAATTCATCCTTTCCTTAGGTCGCACAAAGATTGAGGAAGTTGTCGATCACTCCTTCCATTTTTAGACTAAATTCCTTTCATACTTGACTCCCTTCTGTGTTAGGCGGAATAAAGGAAATGTTAATTTAGAGGGATTTCTAACAAAGCGCTTATAGTATTTAGGTAGTCCTAGAAAACTCCGACTCTCCGCGCTATGGGTCAGCACCTTCCAATTTAGAATGGTTTCGATTTTGGAAGGATCCACCAATATCCCATCCTTATGAATCACGTGTCCTAAAAGTTCACTTGTTTTATCTAGAATTCACACTTCCTAAACCTGGCGTACAACTTATGTTCCTTAAGTATTTGTAGCACCTTCTTCACAAGTAACTCATGCTCCTGATGGGACTTCGAATAGACCAAGATGTCATCAATGAAAATCGAAAACTAATTCAAGTGCAATCAAAATAATTTATGCCTAAGATCCTATGATTGTGGTTGTCATTCACTTCAAACGACATCACCAGGGATTCGTAATGACCAAACCGAGGGTTAAAGGTCATCTTTGGAACATCATCCTTCCTTAGTCGTAGTTGGTAGTACCTTGAGCATGGATCCAAGTTGGAAAATAACACTAATCCTTAGAGTTTATATAATAACTACTCAATAATTGGGAGAGGATACTTATTTCTAATCGTCACAAGATATAGGCCTTGGTAATTGTTACCCATTCTTAGAGTCCATATTTCTTCTTAATAAACAACATTGGGGCTCCCTAAGGTGATATACTTGGTTGGATGAACTCTCTAGTTAACAAATCCTCAAGTTGTACTTTCAACTCATGTAGTCCTAGTGGGGTCCTATGATAAGGAGTTTGAGAAATTGCACTCTTACAAATTCCTAGAGGAAGGCTCTGTTAGACCAAGTCCAAGTTGGTTATAGTAAAAAATTGTATTGTTAGATTGATATAGTCAAAGATTAGTTTGTTAGGATAGAAGATTCCCTTGTACATTTCTATATAAATACAATTGAATAGAGAGAGCTCTGATGAGGACTTAATTACCTTATTCTTACTGAATTGCAGTTAGACCAAGTCCAAGTTGGTTATAGTCAAAGATTTTATTGTTAGATTGATCTAGTCAAAGATTAGTTTGTTATGATAGAAGATTCCCTTGTACATTTCTCTATAAATACAATTGAATATAGAGAGCTCCGATGAGGACTCAATTACCCTATTCTTACTGAATTACATGGTATCATACCCATAAAAATATTAACTTTCTTCGTCAATTTCTTTTCCTCTCATTCTTCGTTAACTTGCGATAGATAGCTTCTCTGACAAAACCACCCCTTCCGGCGATAACAACAGTACCTTACCCACCAAACCAATTCAACAGCCACAACAACAACAACCTATATCCTCGAGTTTTCATTCCGATCAATCACTTACCAATATCCGTAGTCAAATGCCACTCATCCTGGATCTCCAAAAGGTTCAGTATCATACCTGGGTTGAGCTCTTCCAAATCATAACTCGTGCACACAATGTCTTGGACCATATCGACGGCTCTTCTCACCGAGATGATGTCTCTGAAGCCATATGGAATCAATTGGATGCCATTGTTCTCAACTGGATCTATGCAACCATTAGTGTCTACCTCCTTCTCTCCATCATTCCGGTTGGTTCGACAGCTCGTGACGCCAGGCTCCGCATCAAAGAAATATTTCACGACACCCACGCCGCACGAGCTATTGACCTTGAAGGTCGATTCACCAATGACCATTGGATTCCTTCCCCTTTATTTTTGCATACTTTCAACACCTCAAGTCGCTGTCAGATCAAATTGGTGATGTCAACAGCACTATTAGTGAGCAACGACTCGTCCTTCAACTCATCAATAGCTTGTCCGCTGCCTACAACATCATTGGAAGTATCATTAGTCAAATGACACCGCTACCCTCCTTCTAGGTCGCTCGAATCATGCTCACCCGAGAGGAATCTCGCCGGAATCGCCTAACGGAAGGGACGCAGACCCTCTTTGTAGCCGTACGGACGAGACATGCACCACATGTCATTGATCCGGGTTACTAATGCTATGGTAATGGGCGCTACCGTGGTAGTGGAAGATGACATCCAACCTCCGGTGGTGGTCATCTGTAGCAGTCCGACGAGCACAGGCCATGGAGCTTTGTTGTGTGTCATCGGGAAACACATATTGGCCAGACGGGTGGACACCACCGTCATGCCCTTACCCGACTGGCCAGTTACATCGTACTGGTTCTTCATCCATGACAAGCCAGCAAATCAATTATCCTTCTCAAGGTTATTCTTTTATGGCGCAACATAATTACCCGGGCCAAGCTTCTCTTTCGTGCCCGGGTCCAGTACCATATGAGCATCAATTTAATGGGCATATTTCACATGGGCCACAACAATACCCAGATGATTTATCACATGCTTTCAGCAACATGTCACTTCAGAAGCCTTCGGAAAATTGGTATATGGATACCGGAGCTTCCTTCCACATGACCGCGAATTTAGGTATCCATAGTACCTATTTTAATTCGAGAATTGCATCACCTATTTATATTGGTAATGGAAATACTATTCTTGTTGTTGGTAAAAGTTCTGTGACACTAAATACAATAGCGCCTTACTATCTACAAAATGTTTTACACACTCCCAATTTGTAAAAAAACCTGGTATGTGTTATTTTATTTTTTTTACAGTTGATAATAATGTTAGAGTAGAATTTGACCCTGTTGGTTTTTCTATAAAGGACATTTCCATATGGAAAATCAAAATGAGATGTGATAGATGTGGGGATCTGTACCTAGTCATTAGACCACCAAGCACTGCTTTTTTGCTTCCCAATCACTACCCTGACATGCTCGACTCGGTCACCCAGGTTACCACTTCTTGGATATTCTAAGACGTCGGGATTATATTTTTAATAAAGCCACATGTTCGGCCATTTGCTCTTCTTGTCAGCTTGCTAAACACAAGTGTCTTCCATTTTCACATTCTTACACTGTTACTTTTAAACCGTTTGATATTATGCATAGTGATATTTAGGCATCTCCAATTTCTGGCACCAGTGGTTTCAAATATTACCTATTATTTTTGGATGATTTTTAAATTTTTATTTGGATTTTTCCTCTGAAAAACAAGTCTGATGCATACTCCAAATTAGTTATATTTCATGCCATGGTCAAAGCACAATTTCATACCAATATCAAAACTTTTCAATGTCACAATGGTGGTGAGTTTGTCAATTAGTCTTTTCGCGCATTTTGTGACCTAAATGGCATGTTAATGTGATTTTCTTGCTCTCACACTCCCCCTTAAAATGGCAAAGTTGAGCGAACACTTTGCACTTTCAATGATATTACTCGCACTCTACTCACCCATGCCTCTCTACCACCCCCATTTTTTGGTTGAAGAACTTCATATGGCCACATATCTCCACAATATCTTACCTTCCAAAGGCATACATAACAACAAACCAACCTACATCTTATAACACTGAAACCCAACATACTCTCACCTCCAAATTTTTGGTTGTCTGTGTTATTCAAACAACCCCTCTACCATTCCTCATAAATTAGCTCCTCTTTCTATTCCATGTCTCTACCTTGACCCTTTTTCAAATCATCGAGGCTCTCGTTGCTTGATCATGGGCTCACGCCGAGTTCTTACTTCCCGACATGTCGCGTTTGGCAAAATGACATTTCCCTTTACCAATACACATGAGATCAACTCTACGTTTACCAATGATGTCCCATCCTCTGACTTATCACCTCTCCCCTTTGACATACTCCACAAAATCTCACCACCTCAAGATCATTCCGCCGCACCACGACCGCCTCTACCAATCTCAGCATCACCAACCCCAGTTTCTCCCTCCCCGCTACATAGTCCAACACTTTCCGTCTCGCCACCACCTCCTCGTCACTCAATGAGCACTCGTCATCAGGATGGTATACATAAACTAATCCCAAATACAATCTTTTGGCATTCTCATCTTCCATCTCTCCCCTCCCAACACCCCCAATACGTGCCCAACAAGACCTTAACTGGTAAGCCGCCATGAAAGATGAATTTAGTGCTCTTATAAAAAAATGGTATTGGGGCTTGGTTCTAAGGCCACCTGGTGCTGATATCATTCATTACATGTGGTTGTTTAAGCATAATTACAGGCCCAATAGCACGCTGGAGAGGTACAAGACTCGTCTGATTGATAACGGCAAGTCTCAGCAGGTTGGGTTGATTGTGATAAGACATTCAACCCGGTGGTCAAACTAGCCACCATCAGCCTTATTCTTATAATTTCTTTATCTCACTCGTGGACCATCCACCAGTTTGATGTAAAGAATGCTTTCTTACATGGTGACTTGCATGAACTTGTATATATGCATCAGCCGCCAGGTTTCTCCGATAGGCGCCGCCCTGGCCATGTATGTCTTCTACGTAAGTCACTTTATGGCTTAAAGCAAGCACCTCAAGCATAGTACCACCACTTTGTAACATACCTTTCCAGGATTGGGTTCCGTGGCAGTCAGAGTGATCACTCACTGTTTATTTACAGTTCACTGGGTGAGACAGCCTACTCGCTCTTATATGTCGATGACATTATTCTCACGACTTCCTCTACCAATCTTCTTCACCGCCTCACTACAATCCTTGGAAATGATTTTTCCATGACAGATCTCGGTCCCTTGAGCTACTTCCTTGGCATTTCTGTTACCAAAACTCGGTCGGGATTGTTCTTATCACAACAAAAGTATGTCATGGATATCATTGGTCGTGCCAAGATGTCCACATGCAAGCTAGCTACTATGAATGTTGACACTAAGTTCAAGTTAGCTGTCAGGGTTGGACTTCCTCTACCCATTCCTTCAACTTATCGCAGCCTTGCAGGGGCACTTCAACTCACTTTCACGAGGCCATATATTGCTTATGGTGTCCAAAAAATCTACCTTTTCATGCATGATCCAAGGGAACCACACTTTCAGGCTCTCAAACGGATCATCTAGTACATCCAGGGCACCATTGATCTTGGTCTCTAGCTCGACCGTCTTCCTCCTTGACTCTCACATCATACTTTGATACCGATTGAGCCGGATGCCCTGATACTCGTCGCTCTACTTCAGGGTATCATGTATATTTTTGTGACAACCTCATTTCTTGGTCTTCTCAACATCAACCGACTATTTTCATATCAAGTGTTGAAGTCGAGTACAGAGGCATCGCGAATGATGTGACTGAAACATGTTGGTTGCACAACTTACTTTATGAGTTGCGTGTCTCTTTCTAGCAAGTAACTATTGTTTACTACGACAACGTTTTGGCCGTTTATCTCTCGTCCAATCTGGTGCAACATCATCGCACCAAGCACGTAGAGATTGACCTCCACTTTGTCCGCGAAAAAGTAGCTCTAGGCCAAGTTTGCGTTCTTCATGTCCCATCGGCTCATCAATATGCCAACATATTCACCAAGGGTCTTCCTTCTCCTCTATTCTTGGATTTCCAGCCTAGTCTCTGCATCCGCCGAGCTCCCGCTTCGACTACGGGGGGCGTGTTAGATCAAGTCCTAGTTGGCTATAGTCAAAGATTGTATTGTTAGATTGATCTAGTCAAACATTAGTTTGTTAAGATAGAAAATTCCCTTGTACATTTCTCTATAAATACAATTGAATAGAGAGAGCTCTGATGAGAACCCAAATACCCCATTCTTACTAAATTACAGGCTCGAACTACATGCATCTCTTCCTCTTTTCACTTGGTATGCTGGCTTATTCATGATATAAGCTTACATTCAAGTTGCCCCCTTATAAATCATGACGTCAACAATCTCTACCGAGTATGACTTCTTTCGTCCTACGTCTATCTTGACATAACTTAACTTTTTTCGTATAATAACTTAACTGGGCAATTTTTTTTTACCAACCCAACCCATACCAAGTATAACTTCATATCATTCTATCAGTGTACTTAGCCATGTAAGAAACGGTGTATTTTTTAAGAATGGTCCCGCCATATCCGCAAACTCAACTCATTCACACGATATTTTTCAATTACACATTTAATGCATTATTCATTTTACCTATTACCCATTTTACCCACATATTCAATCGACTTAAAAAATAAATAATTCATTTGACCCGCAAATTACGGATCTATTTTGCCGCCCAAAATTTCATACTATTTGAACCAATGGAAGGGTGAGGCGGAAGGAACCCGACAACAATAATAATAGAAGGAAAAATATTGAAGCACAACGGCTCAATTCTCAAGAATACGGTAGAAGCGGGACCCAGAGTAGAAGGCCGTGACTGGCGCCTGAGACCGCCAGTGGATCTCCGATGACACTATCACGTGCTTTTTCTTTCCGTATTTCTGAATTCCACCGCACACACTCACACACTGCTTTTACCCTTTTACACCATCACTGCGTCAAACTACACCCACCCGAATCCCCACCTGTACTCTACGCCCTCCCAATCATTCCCCCGAGCCAGCGCCGCCGCCCCTTTTCGGCGGGGAGAAACTCCGTCAATGCCCATGCCACCCCGTTACTGCATCTGCATCTTTTGGCTCACTTGTTTCTTTACACTCAGCTTAGCTGCGGACCCTTATGTATACTTTGATTGGACCGTTTCTTACCTCACCGCCGCCCCACTCGGAGTCAGACAGCAGGTGCGACTTTTTTCTCTTTCAATAATTGCCCAGGATTTGGTTTTTGTTGATCACATTGTGAACTTATGGGATTCGCTAGCTCGAATTCTTGATCAATGTGATTTTTTTGTTTCAAGGTTTAGGATATAAGCAGAGCAAAATGTGTTTTATATCATTGCAACGTACATGTCTTAGAATCAAGTGAACGAGGCTTGAACATGAAGGAACAAGTGACGGTTGTTAATGAGAAAACTAGGTGCAAAGTTGCAATTTTTAGAATAAGATAGAATGATATGTCTTGCTCAAATGTTTTCTTCATGTTTACTGCGGTGAATTCCTTTCCATTTACTGAATGCTCATAAAATTAATTGCTATGCTTGTAAACTCTTTAGGTGATTGGAGTAGAGGGCCAGTTTCCAGGGCCTATTCTGAATGTTACGACAAACTGGAATGTTGTAATCAATGTGAGGAACAGTCTTGATGAGCCTGTGCTTCTCACATGGTATATACCTTTATGAACATAGCACCAACATTTTGCGCACACGGAGTGATATAATATTTGTGGAAAATGACTGCAGGAATGGCATTCAACAACGAAAGAATGCTTGGCAAGATGGAGTTTCTGGAACAAACTGCCCCATTCCTGCTGGATGGAATTGGACGTATCAGTTTCAAGTCAAAGATCAGATTGGCAGCTTCTTTTACTTCCCTTCTCTCAACTTTCAGAGAGCTGCTGGTGGATATGGTGGAATTGTAGTCAATAACAGAGATGTCATCGCAGTGCCTTTTCCAGCACCCGATGGAGATATCACTCTCTTCATCAGTGACTGGTATACAAAGAGCCACAAGGTTAGTGATATATCGTTTGCACACTCTCACGATTGGAAATGCTCAGTTTTCTTATGGTAACCGAGTCACTTTCTTGACCATTAGGAACTGAGAGAACAAGTTAAAAGTGGAGTTGGTCTTGGAGCTCCGGATGGTATCTTAATAAACGGATTAGGTCCATATCGCTATGACAATGCAGTTATACCTGATGGTATTCCTTACCAAGCTATATCTGTTGACCCTGGTACTTCTATCCCCGCACTCTGATTACTTCAGTAATACATGGAGTAGTACTTTACAATTTTACAAATATTGTATGTTTAACTAGCAGTGTTTTCTGGACAGATGCACATCATAATATGATTGAAAGGGTTTTTAAACTACAGTATATGTCTCACATTACAAGTTACTTTCCATTTCCCATCACCTGATATCTCGACTATGATCTGACGCTGCTTGTCGTTAAACCATTATTATGTACATGTGTTTCAGTTTCATTATATGTCCAGTGTTTTCGTAGTTGTAGGTTAGGTTAAAAGATGGTGGAGGGGTGTCAGTGATGTTTTAATCATATTGAGGACTTGCATTACTTTAATATCTTATTTGTATCAAGAATTTTTCTTTAAGATTCATTGGATTTTAATGTTATATTTTACAGGCAAAACATACCGTATACGTGTGCACAATGTTGGTGTCTCCACTACCCTGAATTTTAGAATCCAGAATCACAACTTGCTTCTAGTGGAGACTGAAGGATCATACACAGTGCAACAGAACTATACAAATATGGATATCCATGTTGGTCAGTCATACTCATTCTTGGTTACCATGGATCAAAATCCTGCGAGTGATTATTA
>JAULKM010000007.1:6171703-6199549 GCA_032355605.1 Rubia tinctorum
CACATGTATCACATTGGGGTTCAAATAAGTAAGCATTTTCCTAAGATGTTCATGCTCGACTATTCTCAATGGATATGTATGAAAAATAATGGCACGTGCAAATAATTCACAAAATATTTTTTTATCAAATGCAATTGAACTTGAACGCATTTTTTCAGTTAATGAACCTTTACCTTTACAAACCTTTGTATGGTTTCTGGGATTTCAAGTACCATCTCTACCTTTAGCGGGATATGTCATACCACATAACTTACAGCGAGCACGCAATAGAATTACTCCATCTTTTACTTCTTTATAAAAAATTATAGTTGACCCATTCCGCTGAATGCTTTAGTAAAAGCTTCGGATCATCGTCATCAATTGGAATTTCCTGCACGACGCTGTTACCTACTTGGGAATTTAAGTCCACAAAACTGTCCAAATTCACTTCAAAAGATCTAGAAGTTTCATCCATCGCCACCTATAGAAAAAATCCATCAGTATTTTTTTGACAATCAAGAAAAGCATATTACAGTGAATAGAAACTGAACTTAACATGATAATTTCTTTGTTTCAGAAAATAGCAATTCCATGAGGGCTAGTCCCTGACTCCCAAAGCAGAACAAAATAATAAACAAGAATTTTGAAATTTATTCATCATCACACATCGCAACATGTTTGCCACATACAAACAACTAAAGTGAAGCAAAGAATAATTATTCAAGCCATCAAGAATCAACAAGCTTATGATTTATAAAATCTCATGCATCATAAAAGCATACTAAGGACACACAAACACTGAATTTCTCCCTTGAAAAATCAGTTGAAGAAACACAGAAATGGCCGAAAGAACAAGAACCTAGTTCAGATAAAGAGGCAAGAGGCAGTAAATTGAGCAAAAGACGCTGATTTCATCACAATAAAAATCACAAGAAAAATACTTACCCTAGTCAGAGAGTAAACATGGCATTTACACAGAGGGAGACCCAAGTAAATGTGTGAAGAAAGAAAGGTAGCCAGTAGCTCAAAAACGAATGAACGGCGTAAGGGAGTGAGCGGCGTGAGGGAGTGATCGGAGTAGCGAGTGAGCGGCGTAGCGAGTGACCGGAGAAATAGGGAGATTGATAGACAAAGCAAGAATAAATGGAGAAATAGGGAGTAGCGAGTAGAGAGCAGAGTTGGAGAGAGCAGAGCCGGTGGGAGACGGGGATAGCAAAGCCGACGGGAGACGGAGAGAGCAGAGCCGGTGGGAGACGGAGAGAGCATAGCCGGCGGGAGACGGAGAGAGCAGAGCCGGTGGGAGACGGAGAGAGCAGAGCCGGCGGGAGGTGGAGAGAGCAGAGTCGGCGGGAGTGGGAGAGAGCAGAGTCGGTGGGAGTGGGAGTGGGAGTGGGAGAGAGTAGAGCCGGCGGGAGTGGGAGAGAGAAGAGTTGGCGGGAGTGGGAGAGAGCAGAGTCGGCGGGAGTCGCGAGAATTGGGAGCAGAGTTGAGGGAGTCAGAGGGGCGGAGTTGAGGGACGCGGGGAGCAGAGGTTATGGAGCTTAAGAGATAAATGTGGTTTGAGGGAGAGAGGCAACATTCAAGATTTTATACTAGGGCTTAAAGTATTAACGCTTCAGATTAATAAAGTGCAAATTAGAAGAAATTGAGATAAAGTTTTCGGGTTGCATGAGTCGGGTTATAAACTTTATAACTACTACATGTTGCATAATACATTTTTTTATATTGCAACTAAAACCTTTAATATATTATTATTTTAATTAAACCCCGTCTTTCCATAAGCATATGGAAAAATTGTGTTTCCCAAGACTTTGCCTTAAATGTAAATGGTTGTCTATAAAAATGAAACTAACGCTTTGTTAGATAAAATACATAGTTATGTGAAAAATAAAGATATATATAAAATCAAGTGTTGATTCATGATTCCTATAAATTATACACAAATTATACATTTATATTGGAAACTAGTCACAATGATAAGATCTATTTAGTAACTTAAACCAAGTTGATTATAAAAGTAAACTCGAAATTATATGAATATAGTTGACTTCGTTATATAAGGATGCAGTTTAGTGTGTAAAACTCATTAACAATGTAACTATAAAAAAAATGACATGACCTAACTCGAACAAAACTCCAGTGCAAAATACCACAAGACAATAATCAGACCCGAAAATAATCCGACCTGAATATAACCCGACCTGATCCAACTCGACCTGAATATAACCCGACCCGAACAAACCCGACAGTAATCTGACCCGATCTGATCTAACCCGAGTAAAAAAATTACACGACAGTAACTCGACACGAGTGTAATCGAACCCGACACGACACGACCCGATCCGAAAAATAAATATGACACATTTTAACCCGGCATGTTTTATCCCGTAACGTTTTCAACCCGACCCGAACCCAAATCCGAACACGACACGATCACCAAAATTGACACCTATACGTATGTGCAAGTTACAGAGGAGTGGTCAATTTATTAGACTACCTCGACAGTGCAATATGGAGAGAACCAATCACAACAAACTTCATAGACACGGTATTGGTTATTCAAAAAAAAAATATGTGCCACTGGGGACCAAGCCACAATCATCAAGTTGAAGGTTATCTAGTTGCATTTTCAACGTTTAATGGAGAAAATAACATATTTGGTAGTCACTTTTTACCTAAAATTACAGATTTCATTTTTCGTTTTGCAAATTATTATTAAAACATTCTCACTTTATTATAAAATATTCTTAATTTATTCCCACATATTATTAGCGGCTTTAAATGAGTCGACGGTGAGTCGACATTTCTAATGATGATAGTGTTGCTATTGGAAAGCAAAGAACATGGAAACAAGAACGATAGAAGAGACAGTCTGATAAATTAATTAAAAATCGTTATGTTGGATAAAGAAATAAAATGAAAATATTTTATAATAATTTAGGAATCTTTTAAGAACATGGTGCAAAATGAGGAACAAAACCTGTAATTTCGCCTAAAAGTGGGCACCAGTGTCATTTCCTCACGTTTAATGTGATTGTCCTTATCCTGTTCAATGTTTTTCTTTTAGAGTTTAATAGTAATTGGGATCTATCTGTACTCTTTATTTTGTTCACTATTATATGACACAAATTTTTAAAGATATTAATTATTTGTCATAGTGAATAGAGAAGAGAAAAAGTAAAATGAATGATAAAAAAATACCTTAAACTATGATTTATGGGATGTGCCAGAATAATAAATAAAAAATCTCCAAATGATATAGGCTCTGTTTGACAGAATTGGACTTATAAACAAATATGACTTATTTTGAAAGTAGCGAGAGACCAGCTTCTGTTTTTACCCCAAAAAATAACTCTCGCTTTCAAAATAAGTTTTTTTAGCATTTTCCTAAACACTAAAAAGTGTTTTGATTATAAGCAAAGTATGTTATAAACCCCGCCAATCTGAGCCATAAGTATGCCAATAATAATTTACCGGAGAGAGTATCATTCTTAATTCTAATACAATATAAGTCTTATAAGACATAAAATAAAGCATAACAAATTCATAATAGTTATATTTTAATTGAATTATATAAAAAATAAATATTTATATTAAGTTACTAAATACGAAACTTTTGATACGGAATTTTATTTTATACAGATTAATGTTAGATGGGTCATTTTCTAATTGATGTAATGAATAGATGAATTAATATTTATTTTTATTTATTACAAAGAAATTTCTATAACTTAGAAAAAAAATAATGCACTGCAATATATAAAAAATTATAATTTGAACTCTAAAAGTTATTGAATTAAATTTTTTAATTATCTATTAGTAAGTAAGTTTTTAACCAGAAACTTTCTCAACTTTTGATAGATTATATAACTAGATACTCAATTAATACTAACATATATAATACTCTCTTTGCTCCATTTCAAAATTTACATTTTGACTTTTAACAGTTGACTTGAAAAATGTTTGATCCCTAATATTTTTCATTAAGGATAATTAAAAATTGTGACAATTTGATATTTTGAAAAAAAAACATAGTATAACAAATGTAACAATGTGTTACACAATAGTATTTAAAACTGAAATTTGATTTTACCTAATTATATCATTTATTCCAACATAACTTATCTAACAAAGTATGCAATAAAGTAAAGCATAAATACACGATACTTGGTTACGCAATTCGGTGAGATTCACCCACATTTGCGGTGTCTGACCCATTCTAAAATGAATCTACTAATCAGAAGGATACTGTACAAAATACACCATATAATTATACTTATCTTTTCTAATTATGTGAATTCTGCAAGCTGCCCTTGCTACCGATCCGCCTTGTTAAGACTTTCTCTGACCTCGAAACTCGTCGACGTTGGATCTCCTCCTCCCGAGAAATTGAGGTATACGATTCTGAACTTAATCACAAGGTTATGATCATGTTAGAACACGCACGAAAGCTCTTGAGAACTTCTCTAAATATGTGAAAACCTGGATGCAGATTTTCTCCAATTTAAAAGCGTTAAGTAACTCAACCAAATTGTCCTCTATAAATACCAATCGCACGCATCAACTTTTGTGCAAAAATAATTCTTTCTCCATCTCAAGTTCTGATTACAATCAAATTACTTGGAGATAGGAAATATCAAATCCAATCCCTTGAAGAAAGGAATTAAAATATATTCCATCCAATTAAACCAAATCCTTTGCGAAAAGGATACTATCAAATCAATTACAATTTCCATAAATTTGAATCAATCAAATAAATATAAGAATTGATATATTCTTCAATCACAACTCATGGACATAATTATTTCCTCTCGGTTTCACCTTCAAATTCCTTATATTGCCTGAATTTTCTTCTTTGATGTTTCAACACAAATTATTCTATATTTACATAATTTTCACAAATTTTCAATTAACTAAATATGGACTTAAAATCTCCCCCTTTGGCATTTTGTGGACTCATCAATCTTTTGGACTTTCAAAGCAAAAACTACACAAATTTGAAGATCAATATAAAACCAACTCTGGATGTTGGAACATGTCATTAGGAAGATAAAGCTTCCCCCGAATTTCATAACTCCAAAAACCACCTCAACATCCAGAAATTAACACTATGTGGAGCATCAGTAAGAAAACCTATAATCATGTTGGAACAAAAATTTATCAGAGCCAATAAAATCCGAGAAATCCAAGAATTCCAAAACAACAAGAATACCAAAATCTCCACACAAAAAAAATACTCCCCTTGGGACCATAATACATGCCAAAGTCTAAAGTAATCAACAACCATAAAAAATAGTAGACCATCAAGCATGAT
Source organism: Rubia tinctorum (assembly GCA_032355605.1). Lineage (NCBI taxonomy): Eukaryota > Viridiplantae > Streptophyta > Magnoliopsida > Gentianales > Rubiaceae > Rubia > Rubia tinctorum. The sequence goes on from JAULKM010000007.1 coordinate 6,176,997, forward strand.
AAGATGCATTCAACTGAGCTAACTCTGCTTCCAATGCTGTAAGTTGAACCTCAAGCGCAACAATCTTGGCCTAAAAGCAAGTTTCTTAGCTTCTTTGACTTTCTGAGCTGCAGCTGATGAGGATCAAGCCTCTCATGGTGTCCAAGGGAGATCTTTAATTGTACTTAATTGAAAGGTCTTCTTGATTGTTTAAAGAGGAACAACAGACACCACCACAACACTCCATGCTGCCTTCACCTTTTCTCCTTTTAGTAGAGCCGATATAATGCAAGGAAAAGCAGAGAGTTCTTAGCTGGAGATGAGATAGCATGCTCAACTATGCTTTCTTGGATAAAGAGATCAAGATTCATAGGAGTTTTATTGCCAATGCAATACAGTAACTTAGCCATATCTTGGATTAGTGCAGTGATGTTAGAGGAAGAAATACAACGGTTAATGGCTACCTGGAATAAGTAGAAGTGCCTAGTACCCAGACTAGATGCAGTAGCATTTCCCTGGGATGGCCACTGAGTCTGAAATCCTCCAGTAATCTCTGACATGATCTAATCATAGGACACCTCAAAATCCTCAGAATACATAGTCTCAAAATATGAAGTAGGTAGTTCAAGCAGCTTGTTAATATTCTCCCCAGAAAATCTGACCACCTTGCCTCTAACATTGACCCTGTTGTACCATACCAAATTAGAATCCAGGTTTCCTTCCATCAAATTTCAATAAAACTCTTGCACAATGTCCTGATTATACTCCTTGTAAACTGAAGCAACGGTTTCAAATCCCAGATAATTGGTAAACCCATAGCTCTTGTATGCAATCAAGTCAGCTGGCCTCTCTGCTATAATCTTCTTCTGAAAAATAGCTTTGCAGCTCTCCATACAACTTTTATCAAAAAATTCAATGCTTAGTGAATCCTCAGCCCAAGGAGTAGGTCTTGAACTCTGACCAGTTTTGAACTTTTTCTTCTTTTGTTCAGGATGTGGGGACTCAGAAGCCGATGTTTTCCTCTTAGATCTCCTTAAGAGATTCTGAATAAACTCATATAAAACCCCATCACTGGTATATACTAGGTCTTCCGTATGTACTTCCCGTATTGGAGCATCAGTTCCAGCCTCAACTTCCTTGTCAATATGTTCCTGTGTTGGAATATCATCAACTCCAACAGCTTCATCAACTTCAACATTTTGTGTGATTGATGTTCTCCCCCTATCTTCAAGGCATCCCTCAGCAACTTCTTCATTTTCTCCCCCTATCTTCATCTTTGGGGTCAGAATATGTTCATCTACAGTTGTATCTCTTTGTACTACTATTTCATCTTCTCCTGGTGTTGGAACATAGACAGTTCCACCCCCCAGATCATAGTCTTCATCATTCTCTGATGTTTGAACATCAGTTGCACCAACATCATCAGCTTTATCAATCTCCATGTTAACAGCTTCTCCCCTATGTCTCTTCATCATCCATAATTTCAAAAATTGGAAGGGGGAATGTTCCTTAGTCTCTCATATTTTTTGGGTACCTCTGGATCAAACATCTGCACATCCTTAAAATCAGAATATCTTAAGGTGCTAAATCTATCAGGCTACTCATTCATCCTTCTCAGTCTAAGCCTTCTAGGTCTGGAAACTCTAGTGTAAACACATAAACACTTTTTACCCTCATACTTTATGCAAGCCACCTCTGTCACCCTCAGGTTCAAATCCTCCATATATCAAATATCTCCAATAATTACTTTAAGTAAATGGATTAGATCATATCCATTAATATTCCCAGACAAATATTAATAAGGCCTTAAATCTACCACTTTATCATACTTCAAATTCCATTCTCTGCAACCGTCAAAAGACTTTAACCACTGACCATTGAAAGTAAAGGATTTCTCTATGTAAAACTTAACTGATGGTGTTGAGGGAGCTCGCCTTGGCCAAACTGAGTAAACCACTTCCACTCCTTGTTCTGCTATGCCTTCACAGGGTTCCAACATTGAGCTCTTTGTGAGATTTATCTCCTTCTCAGCTTTGCCGAACAACTTCTTGAAGGTCTTACTTTTCTCCATGTTGAGAGTTGATGGTGAGCTTCAGCAACAAAGATCTCTTAGGCCTTGAGAATCTTGACCTTTTATCTTCTCTTCTCAGTAGGGTTTTATCATGAAACATCCGAGCACAATCTCCACAGTATTAAGAATGTGGCAACAATTTCGGGAGAGAGGTTTCGGGAATAAGGTATGGAGAGAAGGAAGATGGAAAGGTTAAAATTTGAAAATTACTTACTTTTCTTTCTCAATAACCGTACTACAATTTTTCTCTTTCCAATGTCAAGATTACCTATTTTTACCTTCCAACCGTCATATCAAGTCACAATTGATTCCTTAACTTCCAACATGCACACTTCTATCTTTTATGTTCTTTTTCTGCTTTAAATTTATATACACACCAAAAAAATACTAAAACTAAATAAAAGCTGATAAATAAGTACCTCAAATATGACATACACCTAAGTGTTGTCTGAGAAGTTAAAAAGTTGCAATGTCTAGTGGTTTAGTAAATATATATATATATATATATATGCAAACTGCTCAGATGTTGGAACATAAACAACCACCACTTCCTTCCTTTCAACCAGATCTCGAATAAAATGGTGCCTTATATCAATATGCTACGTTTGAGAATGTTGTACTGGATTTTTAAATATGTAAATTTCACTTTTGTTGTCACATAATAATTTTAGAGGCCCTTCTTGAATTCCATAATCATTCAGCATTTGTTTCATCCATAGTAATCATACACAAAAACTTCTAACAACAAGATACTCAGGTTCAGCAGTTGATAAGGAGATCGAATTTTGTTTCTTACTATACCAGGATACCAAATTCATACCAATAAAGAAATATGCACCAGTAGTGCTTTTACAATCATCTGCATTAACAGCCCAATTTGAATCACTATAGCAAATCAAATGAGAGTCTTGATTTTTAGAATACCAAATTCCATACTCAAAAGTCCCACTAACACAATGAATTATCCTTTTGACTGCAGTCAAATGAGATTCCTTAGGATCGGCCTGAAATCTTGCACATACTCCTACGCGTAAACATATATCTGGCTGACTAGTGTATGATACAAACCACTCCCAATCATACACATGTGCAATTTGTGATAAACTAAAACGCCTTTCTTGTCCTTCACCAATTTATCTGTAGCCCTAATTGGAGTTCGTATGCCTCGAGAATTACTCAATCCAAATCTCTTCACCAAATTCAAGGCATACTTACTCTGGTTTATAAACAAGCCGTTATTTTCTTGCTCCACCTGAAGTCCTAGAAAATATATGAGTTATCCAACCACACTCATCTCAAACTCAGCCTGCATCAAATTTAAAAAATCATGTACCATAAATGGTGAAGTAGATCCAAACACAATATCATCAACATAAATTTTAGCAATTAAATTTTTTGATGATTTATTAACCACAAATATAGTGCGATCTAATCCCACTTAACGATAACCTTTCTTAATGATAAAGTTAGTAAGTCGCCCATACCATGCCTTCAGTGCTTGTTTAAGATCATACAATGCCTTCTTGAGCTGATACACATGATGTGAATAATGAGGATGTTCAAATCCTTTAGGTTGTTCAACATACACTTCTTAACTAACCATACCATTCAAAAAAGCACTTTTAACGTCCATCTGGTACAGTGTAAAATTCATGGAGCAAGAAATAGCAAATAAAATCATAATAGATTCTAACCTGGCAACTGGTGTGAATGTCTCATCAAAATCAACTCACTCAACTTGAGTATACCCTTGGTGACCAGCCTTTCTTTATACCAATTAATATGGCCATCAACATCTAATTTGTTCTTGAAGATCCACTTGATGTCAATAACATTTACACCTTTAGGAAGGGGGACATCATTGCATTCAAATTGCCTAAGTTTTTCTTACATTTCCACAATCCAATACTTATTAACCAGAGCTTCTTTGTAATTTTTTGGTTTAATCAGAGAGATGAAGCATTGTAATCCTGCAAGTTCTCTGTAGTTTATCTGTGGTAGTGTACGAGTTCTTTTGATGCTGGGTTCAAGTTGAACCTGTGTTGGAAAATGAGATAGTGAAGTGAATGTTCAAACATGATCAACTTCTTCAAGTTCAGTAGTTTGGAACAAGAATTGGTTGGTCAGAAAGAAGATTCTGTGTTGGAACATTATCAGAGCCTGGTTTATCATCAGAATCATCTATGATGACATTAATAGATTCCACAAGAGTATTTGTATGGAGATTGTACACTCTATATGCACGACTATTCACAGAGTATCCTAGATAAATTCCAATATCACTGTGACTGTCAAACTTTGCTAGTAGATCCTTACCTCTGAGGATATAGCACTTGTTGCCAAACATATAAAAATATGAGACATTTGGCTTCATGCCCTTCTACATTTCATATGATGTTTTGCTTGTGAATGGACGAAGGTAGACTCGATTTATAATACAACAAGTTGTATTGATGGCTTCTACCCACCATTTCTTATGAATTCCTTTTTTTGGCTAACATATCTCGTGTCATTTCTTGTAGGGTCCTATTCTTCCTTTCAACAATGTCACTGTTCCGAGGAGTGATTAATGCAGAGAATTTGTGCTAAATGCCAAGTTCATCACATAAGTCATTAATCTGGGAGTAGTTTTCAAATTCCCGGTCATGATCAATATGAATTATGACAATCTTTCCCAATGGACTCCCTTTCTCCGTCTGTAACTTGATCACCAAACTTCTGAAAACATCAAAAGTATCTGATTTTTCTTTAAGAAACCACCCAAGTGTCTCCGGAAAATTCGTCAACACACACAAGAATATACTTCTTGCCACTCACAATAGCTGTATTCGCTGGACCCATCAAATCCATATGTTGTAATTCAAGGTTTCTTGAGGTGGTGATATACTGAACTGATGAGTGAGAAGATCAGATCTGTTTACCTTGTTGGCATGGTCCGTAAACAATTCATTTTTTGTTAGTAAGTGTATGCATACCTCGTACTACTTTCAATTTTGCAATTTTCACCAAGGTTTTGTAGTTGGTGTATTCAAGCTTCTTTTTCCACATAGTTCCTTCATATTGCTTTGAGCTTAGACATATCACTTCTTGTTCTAACATGTAGTAGTTGTCTGAAGACAAAGTTCCAGAGAGTACTTTATCTTCACCATGTTTCACTATGCATTTATCCTATGAAACTCCACTATCATATGGTCATCGCACAACTGACTGATGCTCAATAAATTAGCCTTCAAGTCTTCTACAAGTAGAACATTTGTGAAAATAGGAAATCCCTCAATATGCAGTTCATCATTTCCAATTACTTGACTCTTCTTTCCATCACCAAATGTACAAAACCACCATAATACAGTTTGATCTTTGTTAAATACTCTTAATTTCCAGTCATATGTCGAGAACACTCACTATCAAAGTACCATGAGTATCTGGAATGCTCTTAAAGAGAAGTGTTAGCAACAAAGCAAGTATTAGTGTGCTTAGGAACCCATACCTTTCTGACCATCTTTGATCATTGTACATCATACATGTTGGAACATGCAGAAAATTATAGTCCATTCATGAGGTCTCTGAGTAGCTTAAAGCACTGCCTATGTAAATGGCCTTGATAGGTGTTGTAGTAGCAAATAACAGTTTTGCGTTGCCATGTTTTAGTCACTTTCCTCTTCATGTCTTGAACCTCTAATTTGAAGTATACGGTGCTGCTTGATGACTTGTCTATTTCTAAAGCTCTTCCTCATAGTCAATATATCGCCAAGTTTTGCCTTTCTAGTGTTCAACTTGATAATTGCTGTTTCAGCCATCTCCGCTCTCTAGTTGTCAAATTCATATTCAATTTTAATTGCTCAATCTCATCTCTAAGTTTTATAACCAGAACCAACAACTCTTTCTCCTTCTCATCAAGTTGATTTTTCTCCGTTCTTAAAGATTTATTTGTGTCAAGAACTTTCAACCACATTTCATACAAAATTTCATATGCATTGCAGATATCTTCATCATTCACTGCCTGAATTTCATCATCACCAAAGGAGTCGGAAATACTAGATTTTTCTGTGTTGGAACATACAACCTTATCTGTCTTTGCAATGATGGAACATTCGTCATCAGTTTCTGATAGATCGTGAATTTTAGCTCTAAATGCTACATAATTGCTGGTAAGTTTTTCTTCATCTTCGTCCTCTTTTTCAGCTTCACTTCATGAAGTTACATATGATCTTCCTTGTCTCTTTCGAGTGTTACCACATTCAGCCTGGATGTGTCTGTATCCCTCACATTCTCTGCATTGGATCCTTCTTGTCTGCATTGTTTTTCCACTTTGATTTCTTGAGAATTGCTGATTGGTTTGTTTCATTAGTGTTCCACGGTAATTTCCAAATTCTTGTTCTCGAGGTCTATTTTCACCATATCTCTCTTGTGATTTTTTTATTCATCACCTTCTTCGGCATTCTTAAGAAATTCTTAGTGATAATTGCAAGTTCTTCAATACCATCATCGCTATCAACTTCATGGATAATCTTTGACGATGAGGCTTTGAAAGCCAACTCTTTTTCTGCTTTCTCTGTAGGCTGTTCTAATGTCATCTCGTCATCTCATAGGTTTGCAGTGATCCCATTAGTTAATCTAATGTCATGGTGGCCACATCTCTTGCTTCTTCTATAGCTGCAACTTTCATGGAAAATTGTTAAAGGAGTGATCTCAAGGTTTTTTTCCCACTAGTTTGGATACCTTGTAGGTTTTTCCAAGTAAGTAAGCCATATTGGTGATGTCTATTTGTTTTTCGTTGAACACATCCATAGCATCATCCTTTGCTATCTTCAATTCTCCAAACTTTGTAGCCAACATATGTAATTTAGATTCATGTACACAACTTATACCTTCATGCACTGTCTACAAAATATCTCATGTTTTCTTTGCCTCATGACATGTAGAAATGAGTTTTAAATGATTTTTATCCACTGGTATAAAGATCGAATTTGAAACTTTGGAATTTTCCATTGAGCCCTTTAGCTCATCTGCAGTCCATGATGACTTAGCTTTGCATTTAAGTTTCTTCGAACTGGATCCACCTTTTTTGAACAGGATTCTGCTTCTTCAGTTGGTGGATTCCATTCTGTTTCAACACAGTGCCAAGTCATTTCATCCAGTGAGTTTAAGAAAACTAACTGTAGTTTGTTCCTTCCAGCAGTGGTGGCCGAGACACTGAAGCTTATTCTTTGGTCGCCATTGGTAAAATCGGATCTCACTTTCCTTGACACAACTAAGGTAAGAATAAGCTACTCAGCTCTGATACCAAATGAAATTTGGTTTTACCTAATTATATCAATAATTACTACCATGTCTCAACATAACTTATCTAACCAAGTATGCAATAAAGTAAAGTATAAACACACGAAACTTGGTTACACGGTTCGGTGAAATTCCTACATGTGCGGGGTCTGGCCTAGGTCAAAATGAATCCACTAATCAGAAATATACAGGACAAAGTACACCATACAATTTATACTTATCTTTTCAAATTATAACGTGTGAATTCTGCAAGCTCCTCTTACTACCATTTCGCCTTGATCAGACTCTGTATGACCTCGAAACTCGTTGACGCTGGATCTCCTTCTTCCAAGTAATTAAGGTAAACGATCTGAACTTGATCGCAAGGTTATGATCATGTTGGAACACAGACAAAATCTCTTGAGCACTTCTTGAAATATGTGAAAACCTAGATGCAGATTTTCTTCAATTTCAAAGCGTTAAGTAACTCAGTCAAATTGTTCTCTATAAATACCAGTCGCATGCATCATCTTCTGTGCGAAAGTAATTCTTTCTCCATCTCAAATTTTGATTACAATCCAATCACTTGAAGAAAAGAATTATCAAATCCAATCCCTTAAAGAAAGTAATTAAAATATATTTCATCCAATCAAACCAAACCATTTGCGAAAAGTATATTATCAAATCAATTCAAATTTCCATAAATTCGAACCAAACACATAAATATAGAATTAATATATATTTTTATCACAACTCATGGACACTAATATTTCCTCTCGGATTTCATCTTCAAATTTCTTATATTGCCTGAATTTTATTCTTTGATGTTTCAACACAAATTATTCCGTACTTTCATAATTTCCAAAAATTGTCAATTAACTAAATATGGACTTTACAATAATTATATACTAATTCAATTTTAGGATCAAAGTTAGAAAATTTTGACTAAATGAATAGTTAAATTGCACTTTGAAATGGGACAGAGCGAGTAATATTTCGTAGTTATCAAGATGATCTTAATCCACCTTTTTCTCATACTAATAATTGATTTTTATCCTTAGCGAAGTCAGGAAATAAAATACATCCGAATTGATTATCCTTTCTATTTATTGTTAATTTTTATAAGAAACTATCAAAATCCTCCTATCAAAAATATGAATCCTATAATTAGAATGTAATAGCTAAAAACGTCAGAATGTTTGTGCTTCAAAATTTGCAACTTAATAGATAGAATTGAAGGTGTACATTAACATTTACATCAGAAAGCTACCGTAACAATGATAATGACAATAGCATTAACATTTACATCAGAAACCTACTGTAACAATGATAATGACAATAGCACCACCTACAAATTACAATCACAAACGCACATGGGTATGCTATCAATAGCCAAACATTATTCTACGTTCAAGTACCATGCTTCTATATCTCCTAAACGAACCTAAATAAAAATTCTCCTTATTTTAATTCGGGTAAGATTTGAACTCACATCACTGTTAATAGTGTTGAATGAATGTAGGTAATTCACCATGTTTGGTGTGTCTGTCATATTCAGAATAAATAGAATAAAGTGGGATAATTACATTGAACTTAGACTGTTCTATATATGTACAACATCAATCAAAGATCAATCACGATATGGATTCTATCTAGTCTATCACACCCCCCCCACAAGTTAAGCGTAGGACTACATGATATGCATAGGTTGGAACAAAATAAATCAGAAAGATTACGAGACAGAGACTTAGTAAAAATATCAGCAACCTGCAGTGACGATGTAACATGACTAACACGAAGTTTTCCAGAGGCAACAAGTTCACGAACAAACTGATAGTCGATGTCTATATTCTTGGCCCTCTTCTGAGCAATCAGATTTTGAGGGAGGAAGATAGCACTGTTGTTGTCATAAAGCAGGAGAGGAGAAAACGAGAGAGGAACGCGAAGTTCCTTGAAGAGATTGCATACCCGAGCAAGTTCAGCCGCAATGTTTGCCATAGCACGATACTCAGACACACAACTAGATCGAGATATAGTAGGTTATTTCTTGGCACTCCAAGACACAAGATTACCCCAGGAAAAATGGCATAGCCATAGGTAGATCGACGAGTCTCAGGGCAACAAGCTCAATCAGCATCAGAGTAGCCCAAAAGAAAAAATCCACCAGGAGATAGCCGAAAAGAGAGACCATAATGAAGCGTGCCCCGTACATAGCAAAGAATTCAAGTGACAGCCTGATAGTGATCTTCACGAGGCGACTGGAGGAATGGACTAATAGAGTTGACCGCATATGAGAGATTTGGGCTAGTGATAGTTAAATACTGTAAGGCACCAACCAACAAATGATATAACTTAGGGTTCGAGAATTCAGATACCGAGGAAGTGCTGAGAGCCTGGAACAAAAGGTTTGGAGTAAACGGAAGCATCAGTCATACCTGAACGCTGAAGTATCCCATGACATACTTGGTCTGTCCTAGAAAATATCCAGATGGTGAATGGGAGACCTCTAATCCTAAAAAATAGTGAAGAGCACCAAGATCCTTAATGGCAAACTCACGATCAGTGCGAGTGACGAACCGACGGATGAGAAGAGGATAATTGCCGATAAGAACGATGTCATCCACATATACCAACATAAAAGAATGTTTGATCTCTAAGAGAACACAAAGAGTGAAGTGTCGAAAAAGCTGCACCAAAAATCCAGACGAAGTAGGTAGGAGCTAAATTGCTGAAACCAACCCCCAAGAGCTTGTTTAAGCCCGTAGATAGCCTTCCGAAGAAAGCAGACATGATTTGGATGAATAGGATCAATGAACCGACTGGTTGTTCCATATAGACTGACGCACCAAGAATACCGTTATGAAATGCATTCGTAATGTCCAAGTGATGAAGGGGCCAAGAAAAAGTAGTAGCCAAGGACAAGATGATTATAATAGTAGAGGCCTTGATGACCAGGGCTGAAAGTGTGTGTGCAGCCAAGCCTGGAAACTGAGAATATCCAGTGCAACTAATCGAGTCTTGTATCGATCAATAGTGTCATCTTGGCGATGCTTGATATGATAAACCCATTTGGAACCAACAATGTTGATGCCAGTAGGCTGAGGAACAAGATCCCAAGTGTGTTGCTTACGGAGAGCGCTCATATCTTCATCTATAGCAGCTACCCAGTGAGGATCCTTAAGAGCAGAACAAAATCCCGGAGGTGCGATCAGTGCTAGTAATGCTGCAAGAAGCCTTGTCATCACATAGTATGTGTATTGTTTTTTCGTGAGACGTCCTATCTGAGAGAGAGTGGTCATGCGATGACCCACAAATGGTATAGGAGGTAGTGAGTTGACAGTGGGAGATGGCGTAAGAGAGCCATTAAAAGACGACGGTGGAGATTCTTGTGTAGGATAACTAGCATATAGTGACGGGACTAATGTATCAGAAGAAGGATCTTGAGTAGGGGATAAAGAATTAGATGAGGGGCTAGGCAGAGCATCCAAGTCGAGGTCAATAAACATCGAGACATCCAGTGATTCTGGAGCAGTGGGTGTTGTGTCAGAAGCAAATGAAAATGAAGTCTCATCGAAACGGGCATGACGAGTGAGATAAACCTTCTTGGAGACTGGATCCAGACATCGAAAGCCATTATATCGAGCACTGTAACCCACAAAAATGCATGGGGTACTGCGAGTAGCCAGTTTGTGGGAAGCAAATGGACGAATGAAGGGACACACCCGACATCCTAAAGGGTGAAAATTGGAGTAGTCTGGATGACGAACATAGATCATAAAATATGGTGCAGCCTTGTGAAGAACAGGCGTGTAAAGCCTGTTGATAGTGTAGGTAGCTGTGGCGAAGACAAATCCTAGTAGGAGATCGACAAGCGAGAAGAAGAAAGCATTAATAAACCCATCTCATCAACATGGCAGTGTTTATGTTTGGCTCTACCATTCGGCTCTGGTGTCGATAGACAAGAAATATAGTGAAGAATTCATTTCTCTGCAAAATGAGATCGTAGGAGTTCATTTGTGAATTCTATGCCCCTATCACTCGTAAACACTTTGATCGAGCAAGAGAACTGGTTTTCTACCAAGTTCTGAAACTGGAAGCACGTCTCAAAAAAACCTAATTTTTTCGCCAACAGATAGTACCAAGTAAATCGCGAGAAATCATCAACAAAGATGACGTAGTAAGGAGATACACTCTCAGATAAAACTATAGTAGGGCCCCATAAATCACAATGCACCAAATTAAGAACTGCATGTGCCCGTCTAGAATTGTCCACAGAAGAAAGTCTTTTACCTTTCTTCATTTCATAAGGCGAACAAAGAGCAGGTCTAGGCAGTAAAGAAACAACCTCAACAAGATTCAGCTTATTTAACAACAAAATAACTGAAAAAGAACTATGGCCTAGTCTAGGATACCAAATATCAAAAGAAGCTTTATGTGTATTAGCTTGAACATAAGCAACAAAAGTAGCACCAGATCTCTCAAGCACCTAAAGACCACAATGACATCGACCTTGGCCAACGACCTCCTTTGTGGGCTGATTCTGAATCACAAACGAATTTTCATCAAAAGAAATCACAACATTCAAATCCCTCATTAGTTTTCTAAATAGAAATCAGATTTTTCGTAACATCAAGGACCACCAACACATCAGATAATAAATTATGAGAAAACCGACAATGCCCAACATGAGTAATAGGAGTAGAACGACCATTACCAAAAGTGACAAAACGATTACCAGTGTTGGGGACAACACTGTCCAAGCCCGAGGAAGTGGAAACCATATGATTTGTCAAACCAGATTCTAATTACTAGTCAGAGGTTGTCTCGTCAAGGTAAACAGAAGACTGGAAAGCCACAGTAAGTTGGCCGAATCAGAATGACGGGCTGCTGACGAAAGCCTAGAGCACTGTGGAGTTGTGTGGCCAAAGTTGTGGCAAATTCGACACTTTGGGTTCCATCATTTCTTACAAGCAAAACCAAAACCTCGAGTGGAAAGTATTGGACAATTAGAGCTACCCTCACTGTTGTGCATGGGGGTTGACACTTCTGGGAGCAGCGCGTGTGCACCACACGCCGACGAGCTGCAACCATAGCCTCAGGGCTAAGCATAGGAATCCGTCGTGAATGCCACTGGGATAGCCATAGAACCAGCGCCTGTGCCGGAGGAAGAATAGTGAAAGATTTTGTGGCTACGGGCTCTGGCAACTACATCGGAGTATGACAGAAGAAGCATCTGCGTGAGCTTTACGTTTGCAAATTCACTGAACCCAGATCCAAGACCTCGCAGAAAGATCGTCACGCGGTCTCTGGGAGAAACGAGAGTGTCCGTGGAAGCTAGGGCATCAACGACCATCTTAAACCGGCGGCTGAAATCCAAGACGCAAGGGGGGTCACTTAGATGGTGTGGAGCTCATCCCGGAGTTCCAATTCACGAGACGTAGAGAAATTTTCGAATGTCGCCACTAAGGAATCCCACATTTCATTCATTGTAGCGTAACCAATTGTTGCCAGCATTGTTTCTTCAGTGAGGGAAGTACGAAGCAAGGCTTGGAGTCGCTTGTCTTGCGCCACCCATGAGTTGACCGCTGCTTGTGTCCGAGAAGAATCCGACATGGTGTCACCTATCTTAGAAGAATCATCGTCGACAGTAGAGGAGTTCAACAGAGTTCTATTGTCGGAAGCAGTAGGCCTAGGATTTGAGTCTTTTAAAAAACAAATAAACCCTCTGATTCGAGGAGCACTTGAACTTGCAACCTTCACATCATATAGTTGCCAGAATTGAGTTTAATTCGTAACATATGAATAAGAGTAGAGTAGCTTAATGAGTTTTTTGTCATTGAAGCAAAGGAATGTTCAAGATTTTAGAAATGACTGAAAGAACGACGGAGATGGGTTTTTGGAAGACGAAGCAAAGAATCGATTACTCGTCTGAAACCATGAAAGTAGGTAATTCACTATGTCTGGTGTGTCAGTCATATTCATAATAAATAGAATACAGTGGGCTAATTAAATTGAACCTAGATTGTTCTATATATGTACAACACCATTCGTAATCAATCAAAGATCAATCAAGACATGATTCTATCTACTCCATCAAGTGTCATCAGTTTTCATTTGTTGAAATAAATTTCAAACTCCAAATTTTACACTTATTTAAGGCAAAGTCTTGGGAAAATTTGTCTTTCCATATGCGTATGGAAAGACGGGGTTGAGTTTGAATTATATAAAGATAAAAGGTTTTACTTGCAATACTAAAAGTTTATTATGCAACGCGCAGTAGTTAAAAGTTTATGACCAGATTAATGCAACTCGAAAATTTTATCTTGATTTCATCTAATTTGTAGTTTAAACCTTGGTTTTTATATAACGTATGGAAAAACTGTCTTTCAAAAGACGGACTCTTAATTTAATTATAAAATCATAACCTTTCATATGAAATTGAGATAGCTGGTAGAATTTACACAGTGTTCCACATTATTATTAGTTCTATTTGATTGTTTATATTTTTTTCATGTAGAACGAAAAAAAGAAGAAGTAATATCTACGTATATAAAAATTTCTCGTAGTGTGAAACTGTGAAACTATCAAGGGTAGTAATAAACAGTAGCTTGGTGGCTATCAATCAAATTAACCATGTCTAATTTCTTCTCCTCCTCTCTTGGTTCACCTTCGAATAAGTTTTAAATTTTAAAAGTTATTATGAGAAAAATGTAGAAATTAATAGTAAAAATAATAAATATATTTATCACACATAAAATATTGGTCCGTGGTCCAAGTCACAACATTCAACTAATGAGATACGGTCATTATGTCAGAACACTACCTTTTAGCGCATTGGATCTATTGCTGCGATAATTATTTTTATCTCTTAAATATAATCGGGGACTGTCGCGAGTTGAATGCTTGCATGGGCGATGAGAGATCGAGTTTTGGACGCATGGTTCGCAAAATGACCTCAAACACTTCAGTCATTGTGTTTCAGATATTTCATCGTTTTTTTGAAAAAAAAAAAACTAAATTGCGATATCATTAAACTGAAATAAGAATACAAGAGTTTATGTCTTGAATATCAATATACTAAAATTCTGCTCATTGAACGTCGTGTGATTTCCGTCTATACCTTGAAACTGCTTTCTTCGATTTGTCGCTGCCACCAACTCTTGAGCATATATTTTCAAAAAAAAAAAAAAAAATCTTGAGCATATAGAACCACAATGCTTGGGTTATGCCGTGAGTTTTGAAAATTTTCTATACATGCATCTGTCATTCCAGATTTCCATATAGTGGCACACAATTAAATAATGTTCAATGTTATGTAACGAGTCATAATCCAAAAGGGAAAGAAAGATGGAAATTAAACAAATCTAAATTTTCCGAAAATATATCGCTTACAAAACCAAATTTTCAGTAAGAGTGCCAAATTTTGATGTGCCATTTTGCATAAAATATGTAAATATGAGCGAATAAACAAAAATATTATTCAATTTCACGATCCAACAGTTAGGCTAAGCATCCCGATCAGTATACCTGCAAACAAGTTCATTTTTTCAATAGATTGGCAAGACTTTCACTTAAGTTTTAACTTGTGAATTTGTAACCAGTGAGTTGAGTGGGATGAATAATAAGAACTAAAACTGGAAAAAAATATTGGGAAGGATTTACAGATTGCAAATTATCTAACAATGATGAGAAAATTCTAGTTATGATCAATTATATACTCCCTCTCACTACTAAAAAATAGGTACATAGGCACCAGTAAAAGACAGTAGGCGATCGCTACTGGTGCTAAAATTTTCATATACATCAGTATGTCAAGTCAATAAGGAACATATTGGTGTATGTGTACAGTAAATCACCAGTAAGTTGTATATTGGTGCCGAGAACCGGTGCATGGGTGGCCAAGTAGGGGGAAAAGGAAGTTAGGCCACACTGGTATCCATTTTACCGGTGCAATAGATCGGTGCAAATGTGAAAAAATGGAGAGAAATTTTTTCCTGCACAGATATATTTGTTTGTAAAAGGTACCGGTGTAAAAACCAGTCCCATTGTATGATAAAAATCAATAGCACCGGTTCTGTAGCTATTATACCAGTGATAGGACTGCATTTAATGCTCACCCACCTACTTTCTTTTGGCGGGTTAAAAGTGATGTTTTTGGTTTGATGAGTTCACTAATGGCATTTTTTGGTGAATGAAATAAAACGAATGCTCTACCATGAAGACCCAAAAAGGTAGAGTTTTATTTGATTTACACTGCCAGTAATGATGAAAAATGTTGGTAATGGTTTGTAACCATATATATATTGTATGTTTCATCATGTTAAAGTGCATTGAGTTGAAGTGGTGATATGAGTTTCTTGGGTGCTTTGAAGGTTGAGGTTCTTAATGCATGGTTATGAATCTCATATTGTAGGACATGTTTTGAATGTGCTAATGTGATGTTGAATGCTAAAAATTGTATATTTATTAAGCTTGATTAGAACAAGATGAAATGTTTAAGTGTAAATTGTGTGGAACTTTGTTTGTTGCACATTTATTCATTTGCAAAGTTGTATCGTGTCATCGAGAGGCAGAAGTATATGTATTCCAACTTAAGTGGGGAGAAAAGAATATGTTGCTTTTGTGGATGAGTTTATGGAGTTTAATTTTAGTCGTAAGAAATGAATATTATGTCCTTGCCGTGATTGTAAAAATTGAACTCGTGCAGGAAATAGGGACATGTTGAAACTCCATTTGTACAACAAAGGGTTTGCAAAAGATTATGTGGTATGGACGTTTCATGGGGAAAATTACCGCTGGAGGTGGTAGTTAGTAGTGAAAGCGAGTGTTTTGGAGATGTAAATTTGGATGACATGTGTGAGGAGGTAGTTGATGAATTTAGAGGGAGGCCGATGTTTTGCCTAACTTTTTAGGTGAGAAGGATAGACTATTGAACCTGGTTACAAGAAGAAAAAAACAGTCATATCATGTTTGATGAAGTTGTTTAACTTGAAAGGTGTTGGTCCGTTGAGTGACACTAGTATAAATAAGTTGCTTAAGTTTTTGAATGAGAAGCTTCCTGTCAGTAATAGGTTACCAGGCAACCTTTATGAGGCCAGGAGAATTTTGTGTCTGATGGGAATAGAGTATAAAAAAATACATGCTTATCATTTTGAGAAGTTCATTCCCCTATCATTCTTTGACATCATGGTCCACCTTGTGATTCATTTGGTTAGGGAAATCCATATATGTGGTCCTTTGGGAATGCATTGGATGTACCCGTTTGAGTGTCACGTGGGTGTTTTCAAGGGTTATGTTCACAGTCGAAATTGGCATGATGCAAGAATTTTCAGGGGTATATCACCGAGGAGATCATCAGGAAATGTACTTCTAACTTTGTAGGAAAAATAGCTCTTGGTGTTCCCGCAGGAGCGCACTGTGGTAGGAAAAATGGGAGTCCACGATCTAAAGGTACACTTTATACACCCTTGAATGGTGAGTTAATGACAGTTCACTTGTATGTTTTACGAAACAGTGGTGAGACTGCAATTCACGTTCAAGAGCATGTGCCGATGTTAGAAGAAATACATCTTGACTGCCATCGAATAAAATACATGTGGATTATTCTTCAATTTTTGTTAATTGGTTTTACAAGCGCTGTAATGTGGCAACATGCCCAGTTAACTACATGCGTTTGAATGACACTGAACTACAATGTCAGTAGATACTAAGGGTATGACATAAATGGTTTTAGTTTCACAACGATGGAAAAGAACGCAAAGAGCACAACGCAAAATAATGGTGTTTATATTTAATTTGAATTGATGTGGTAAACTAGCAAGAGAGACACACATCATATTGTTGTTGTGATGCCCTTTTATGGGGGTAGTTGAGGAAATTTGGGAGTTGGATTATGTAGAGTTCAAGCTTGTTGTGTTCAAGTGCCAGTGGGTGAAACATGGTGTTGGTGTTCGAACAGAAAAGCCCTATGGGTTTTAAACTGGGAGACCTGAATCGAGTTGGATATGAAAATGACAAGTTCATCTTAACATCCCATGCATGTCAGATTTTTTTTACGTGAAGTACCCTTGCAATGACAAGTTTCATGTTGTACTTCATAGGAAGAAGTTTTATTTTGAAAAGGAGATTGATCAGCCAGTCACACTTGAAAGTCCGGAGTTTCCCTCAAATTTTTCGAGTTTGGAAGATGTCGTGGGAGCACTTGCAGATCGACGTTCCCATGGCTATGGATTGTGGATAGACGAGAGTGGTGAAATCTTGGGTGGTGAGAATGTTTTGAAGAGGAAGAGATAGCCAATAAATAAGTTGTAAATTCCAGTTCTTCCCATTGTTTTGTATAATTCTCAACATTGTATGTTATATACTTATGTTCATCATAATATGAATATGTCCCACTGTTTTATTTGTAGTGTTTATTAATTAGGGTTAAGTTATCTTAGGGGGAGAAGTTTTAGGAAGTAGAAATAACATTAGCACTGGTGGAATACTACAAAACCGGCGCTGGAAAATAGAGTAAGTTCTCTATTTTTGTATAGGTGCCGGTAATGGAATATATAGGCACCGATTGTAGGTACCGGTGTTAGGTACTTAAAATAAATTTACCCATAGCCCTCTGGTCACTGAAATTTATTAAAATGGGGATTTAAAGCACCCCCAAGCAGCTGCCTTGGTATAAAAATTACACTGGATGCTTTTGTATAGGAACCGATGAATCATCCGGTGCTTGAGACTTAGAAAAAAAGAATTTCTCTTGGTTCACTTAAATAAATGCAATGGTAAATTTAAAGCAGCCCTAAGCAGCTGCATAAGTTTGACATTTACACCGGTTACATTCTTATAGCACTGGTGTTGATACTGGTGTTGGGTACTTAGAAAAAAAAATTAGGGGTTGCTCTCGGGTCACCTATATAAATGAAATGGTCGTTTGAAGTAGTTTTAAGCAGCTGCCTTAGTATGACATTACCAATTACATTTTTATAAGCACCGGTTTGGATACTAGTGTTGGAGACTTAGAAAGAAAATGAATGGATTACTCTCTGGTCCTCTGGGAAAATAAAATAAAAGGTGAATTAAAGCATCCCCACACAACTGCTTCCTTGTATCATAGGCACCAGTACCTTGGGTAAAATATTAGTGCTGATATTGTCATTTAGTTTATTAATAGCCCATTTCTTGTGTTCTTTCTCATTTTTGAATTCAAATGCAACATAGTTCCTCTAAAAAATCTACTATCGCTCTCATTCAATCTTTCCCGGTAACGATTCACTAAATAAAAGGTCGCATTTTACTTTAATTTCCCATTTTCATGTAGGTTGCTGGGTAATGTTTCTTCGTTTATGTATGTCATTGCTCATGGATATTTTGGGTCACCTACAAGGTGTGTGATAAAAATTTTGAGTGGATTTTTTAGGAGATGACACCAAAAAATACATTGAAAGGGACACGCCATGCATCAACTTCATCATCGGTCTAGATCAACTAGCAAGTACCCGAACGAGCTTTTTGTGTCCAGGGAGGCAATGGTTCTCCAACAAACTTACGAAACATGGCGTCCCCACCAAGAGAAGGGAATATAGAAATCTCCTCCTTTTGAAGAAACTATCCGATTCCTTGGATGGGAAAAACTCCGTGAGACTCTGGGTAAATTCAACCTAAGTATTGTAAGTGAGTTATACACAAACTTGAGGTGTGGACCAAGGTGTGATGAGGTTTATTGTAGAGGGAAATGTGTCCCTTTGACTACGGAAACTATAAACGACTTGTATGGGTTGCCCAATATTCCAAACGACAAGGATAAATTCATCACATTCCATAACGTAGATAGGTAGTTTTTAGACATAGAATATCCAATTGGAGAAAGGAGACGTCAAGACTGTCACTAGGGATGGTACCGATATTGATGAGCTGGTTAAGCCGGGTTGGAGCAAAATTCCTAAAAAGTCACCGACTCCCGAAATGAATGGGTGCTATCACACTGTAGCATCTCGTATAGAGACAGTAATAGTGAACACAGAAGTGCACAAAATGAGGCTTACTCACTTGTACGCAATAAGGAAAAACTTCGATGGAATGTGGGTCGATGAATCATCAACAGATTGAGACAAGAATCGTACAAAGTTTGGGTGCTACGGTTTCTGCAGCCTTATCTCATCACCGAGTTTGAATGTTGGTATCATTTACTATCCCCACGACATATAGGGCCAACCAATAGGTAAAATTTGTGTGGAATCTTTCTAAAAACAAGGTCATGAACTAATTTTCCCTTCAATTGAATCCAGAGTTGTTGCCTTTGAGGTAGGTGTTCAAAACCAGCTATAAGAATCCAAGTATCAGTGATCATGGTGCGATCACATGGGAAAGGTTTTTGGCTACCAATTCCTAGAAGCAGTGAAAGTCGTTGGAGCTTTCCCGTAGTACCGTGATTCCGACTCGAACTACTATTCTTGAAATTTATGTAACATGTTGTGAACCGTCAAGACTGGATAATTGGATCTTGATTTTATTTTATTAAAATGTCTTAAATGCCCCTGCATAATTTCCTTGTTTTTTTGTTGACAAATTCTTATTCACTAAGTGGTATGGAAAATTATTTGGAGGGTTTATAGTTGTATAGTAATCAACCGGTGTTGCAGTGTAATTTTACATAAATGAGTTACACGAAATTGAATCCATCTTTTAATGCCCTTCGCTTCACCCTTACATGACCAGATATCAAAGTTGCAATCAAATCTTTTTTAATTATATTTTAATATTGCCAATTTCATAATTTGACGGTTCCAAATTTCTTGAACGGACCAAAGTGCAAAAATTAAAAGTTTCCTTGTAACTTGAAATGGTAATTCGTTCGAGCCAGATGATAATCCAAACTTCAACCATGAACTATGAAATTCTTGATCGGAGGAATTGCTCGATTTTGGGCTGAAAATTAAGTCGATAAGTGCTCCAGATTACACATCGATAAATTCATAAAAAAAAAACACACCAATTAACTCTACAATGTATACTAGCGCTTTTCTACATGTCAACACCGTGAATGAAAGTTTTATTATATGTCAAATTAGACAAGAATGTGAAAAACAGTGTAATTCGAAGCTAAGTGCAAAAAGTAATTTTTGAATGGGATTGTAGTGTCACCAAATTTTGAAATTGGGCGTTTCCAAGTTTCTTGGAGGAAACTAAGTGAAAAAAGTAAAAGGTATACTCATAACTCGAACTTGAATTCCGCTTGAACCAGATGATACTCCGAACTTCAACCATGAAATTCCAAAGTCCCAATCAGAGGAATTGCTAGGCTTTAGGGACGAAGGCAAGTTCTTAAATATTTCAAATTACACTTTGTTACTTTTGAGCAATAATTTACAATTAACTCTAGACCATATACTTGTGCTTTTATAAATTCTACCACTCCAACACACATATTTTTCCTTCTTTATATAGCGCAATAATATGAAAATTCATATGAATCCATGCTATGGAAACTGTCGTAACCGAATTTCACATTTTATGGACCTAATTGCAATAAACAAATATTGATTTCTCAGATGGTCTTATTAACCATCCCAAGTTAATGAACATGCAGGTGAGTATTTTTTATACTAAGGTCGAACTCAGGTGCGGCGAATAAAGTGTTTAAGGGTTGATCATAAATAATTGGGGCCAATGTGTATTTTTTGCAAACTATGTCCTTTTAAGTTTTTTTTTGAAATGAGGACCCTCGTTGAGTTTCTCACGACTCAAAATACCAATTCTCGATTGCGTGAATTGTATTAATTGAATCGTTAATTTGACGATTGTAACCCAACCAGAAACTAGGAGGGACGTAAATACAAGAATGAATAAGTGTGAGTGGTTTATAAATAAAGTATGGCACCAGTATTTGGTGCACCGGCGGAGCTACGCCCGGACATGGTGGGGTAATTGCCCCACCATTTTGTAAATAAATTATTAATTATTATTAATTAATATATGATTTTTAAATAGTGTTTTAGTTTATTTTTAATTTAGATCATTTTAAATTAAAAAATTTCTCAAAATTTTAACACTATTTTCATATATAGAATCATCAAATTAAATTGTGACTCATCAATTTTTTCTAGCTCCGCCCCTGATTTGGTGTGGTATATACTGTGTAGATGAAAGGAAGATTGGCGCGAACTTAAAATAATTGAATTTTTGAGTAAAAATTGAGCGGTATTAATTTTGGCGGCGGTACTTAGTGAAATACCACTGTAATGAGAAATATCAATATCTAGATTGACTAAACATTTACAAAAATACCGGTGTAACAAAATTTTCACTTTGAAGGGATATGAAAAAAATTGAAATTTCACCCAAATGAAGGGCGGGGACTAGTTAGGCACCGGTATTTTTATAGGTTGAAAATACCAGTGCTAGGCATTTAGAATTATTTTTTTGGTACCTGCATTCCGGCTCAACAATAAAAAAAATAAAATTGGAGTCCGTCTCTTGCAAGACCGTCTCATATTGAGATCAATGACTAAAGGGAAAATAGAAAAAGGGCAAACTAAATTCAGAGGAAAAAATAATTTTGGACTCGGGATAAAAAACGAAAGGTGCAAAAAATCAGGGACCAAAGAGCAATAAAACAAAAAAAACTAAATGGACTCATCATCTTCTTCACGCCTGCTCCACCGTCAACGCCTCGTCTGCTCCGCCATCGTTGCCTTGCTTTCTCCATCGTCGATCCAGCGTATGAAACCTGCCTCTGCAATTAGAAACCTATCTCTGAAACCTTCAATTTCCAGAAACCTTTGATTGCTACGTTCATTAATCGATTGCAGAACGCCAGCGTTGGATTCAATTGTCGGAAACCTTCAATTGCTATGTTCATCAATCGATTTGCAGAACGCCGGCGTCGGATTTGCGAAAGCTTCCATGCTATTCTCAAAGCATAAAGATTGATGTCCTAACCCAACAGAATCCACAACCGATGTGCGTACTCGTGTATTAATTTTTCCCATCTTAGATAATTCAGCCGGTCATTATGAAGATTGAAAAACTGGTTTTACCATTTTAGGCGTTAACTAGTAAACATATGTTCCAACGTAGTCTAACCTAACCAAGTATGTATAGTAAATAAACACGAGACACACAACTTGGTTACGCAGTTCAGTGAAATCCAACTACGTCTGCGGGGTCTGGCCCACTTCAGAATAAATCCACTAATCAGAAAGATATAGTACAAAGTACACCATACAACTATACTTATCTTTTCTAATTCTAC
>JAULKM010000007.1:6202854-6216393 GCA_032355605.1 Rubia tinctorum
ACCGAGTGGGAACTTCTTCATATGTTATTAATATTATTATTATTTTTACGTTCAACTTAAAATAACATTTCATAACATTACTATTCTATTCTATTTTGGATAAAAACCAGGATGCATAATGTGCATTATCTTTCGGTGAATGCATCCTCCGTTCTTTCTACATTTCTCCCGCAGCTAAAATTTAAAAAACACCACAATTTTTAAAAAATTGTATTCCGCCGAATGCGCCTCTGTATTTTGTTAATTTCCTCGGCGTCAACATTTGGAAAAATACAAAACTTAAATTAAATTTATTATTCCGAACTACCAAATGCGCCCTCCATTTTTCTTAATTTTCCGGGCGTCAAAATTTGTAAAAATACCAAGATTTAAAAAAACATAACTGTGAGGCAAAATTATTCAAATTAAAATGCGCCCAGATTTTTTTTAAACCCCCCCTCACCCTTTTCCATTTTCTTTTCATTTAAACTGCGCGACATTTTTTAAAAAAAACCACGAGGGCGCATTCCCCCTTTTTTCCAACTTTAATTGACCTCCCCATTAAGCGTCCATATTTTCCATTTCATGCCCATTAAAATCATGCACTCAACTTGTTTTTGGTGTACTTTCTAAATGCATCAATGGTTTGTTGTTTCATCCTTCTTCGTTGACATATACTCCCTCGTCCTACTTCATTTTGCTTAATCGCTTTTTGGGAGTCAAATTTTGCAAACTTTGACTTTCAATATAAATTAATTCATATATAATAAAAATATTATGTGAGATGTTGTTGGATTCGTTTTAACAACTATTTTCTAAACATCAATTTTTTTATACAACATTATTATAAGTAATTAGAGATATTCATTGAAAACCGAAAAAAAAACAAACAAGGAAAATGAAGTGGTACGGGGAGTATCCCAAACTCTATCATACTTCTAATTGTCTGACCCCATCGCTATTTCCATGAGTTAAGAATCCGTGAGGCAGTGATCACTTGCGATCCGTTAAGTATCACAAGGACTAATCTTTCTAATTCTGCATTATCTATACATTGTGTTTGTGAACTGTATATGTAATTTATTTGTATACTATTAAAAACTATAAACCTGTGATGAAATACACAACTATAAATAATGAAATGCATGATAATTTCTGAGTTGAAACTTAATAAGGTGTGCGCCTGACGGCCCATGATGTAGGAAATCGGCTCAGTAAGCATAAGCTAGTCACAAGAGCCGAGAGGCAAAGAATGATGGAACAGGTCAAGTCATATCAATCACCAACTCATATGATGAGGAAGGAGTATGCAGAAAATGATCACTTATCATTCTTCCTTTATATGCTACCAACACCTAACACGGCTCTCTGATCTAACTTGATCGTTGGAGCAAGTACGACCCAGCAGTCAAGTCTGAAACATCTAAACGGGAAGAGATCTACTAATTTAGTTGAAATCCTCAGGTTGGAAACGCCGAAAGTTTGTTGGATAAACGACTTCGATTTAAATATATTTTAGAGGAAAGTGTTAAAATGACTCTAACTTTACACTGAAAATACCCGTATAACCCTGTTGATACAAATTCAGAAGCACAGACCGTGCCAGCCTCCGTGCGAGATACACAGACCGTGTCATCCTCCGTGCCAGCCTCACTTGCACGAGCCGTGTTAATGCCATGTCAACTGGCGTGTCTCATCTTGATCAAAGCTTCAAAGGAATTGTTTGAGATCCTCTAGGCAACATGGTTGGTCCTATGACTAGTGCAAGAAGGAAACTTAGAGATGTCACATTGAATGCTTTGATTTATCAAATTCCTGATGAAGAGCTGAAGACTAAGTCGAAATTATCTTGGATAAATTTTTCAAGAGTTTCGAAATAATGAAGACGTCATGAAGAACACTATACTCTTTTTCCCACTGGGTTATTTAGTGAGGTAGTGTGATCATTGTAATTTATCTTATTTTAGAATAAGGCCCATAAACTCGACCATGTTGGCTTTGGAAGAGTTTAATTTTGGACATGCTTTAATTTAGGGCTTAGAATATTCAATTCTGTTTTGATTAGAATTAGATTTAGTAATATTAAATAAGGTAATATTCAATCAAGACTTAATCTTGAAGAATTCGACCTTAGCTAGATTGTTTTAGGTATTTTAGTTTGACATGGTTTTAACTTGTTAAATTTGTCATAAGTTATTCCAATTTCTGACGGGAATTACCAAATCATGTCGTCAATCTGTTTTGTAGATGGCCGAACTATACCCTACAAATAGGGAATACATCCATGAATTTGAATCATTTTTTATCAATCATATATTCAGAATTTGAGTTCATACTCTTTGCTTATCAAGCGTTGAACCGTTAGGTTTGTTTCCTTTATAAATTAGCGCTTGAACCTTGAGTTCATACTCTTTGCTTATCAAGCGTTGAACCGTTAGGTTTGTTTCCGTTTTAAATTAGCGCTTGAACCGTAGCAGTTCTTTGTTTTAGTTTGGTTCAACTAGTGCTTGGGCTCAAGCGAATTAGTCCCTTGTGTTAGTGAAAATCTTAAAGTTGTGTTCTTGATTAGACTTTGTTTGTGTCTTCTTTATTTCAAGAGGACGACTCGATCAACCTTCGTTAAGAGTGCTTCTTGAAATTCTGCAATTAGAGTCTTCACAAGGAGATTCATATCACCTGCAAAATGAGAAAGTGCAAAAATGACCCTAACTTTATAATGTATGCTCCAATCTAACCTTGGGCATCGTTGACTTCAATTGTCAACGGGAAGTTTGGCTGTAATTTAATGAAATGACTATTTTACCCTTGGATTAAAAATGAAAATTGAAAAGACGGAATGGCATTCTTTTTTTCTTTCTGATGTTGTTGACGTCGGCATATTTTGTGTTGTTTTCAAGTAAGTTTATGCCTAGATGTAAACTGTCATGCAACCTCTTTCATTATCTTGGCAAAAAAAATTCCCTTTTTGTTTTGGGTTTAGGTTTCTGTAGCCTGCATCTGCCTCCATTTTGGCTTTGTTCGAAGTTCTCTTAAGCCTAAACCCTCAAAAAATGGATCTATTTTTTAACAAAGTGAAGGAGAACTGGGTGGGAGAAGTAAGCGGTGGTGGTAGATGGTGGGGATGTGGGGCTGGCTGGGCGGGAGAGCTGGACGGTGGTGGTGGTTGGGCAAAGAGCTAGGCTAGTAGTGATGAGAAGTGGTGGCCGATGGAGGTTAAATGGGGGGGGGGGAATTCTTAGCTTAATGGGCAAGGGTATTTTAGACAATTTCACATTTGGTTAGTGTTTAATTTCTTCAGTCAGCGCTCGAATTAGTACAAAAGATTATAATTGCACAATTTTTCAGAAAGTTAAGGTCATTTTAGCACTTTTTTTCATTTTACAGGGTTAAATTGGCACTTTCAACCTAAAATTAGGGTTAGAAGTTTAAAAATCCTTATATTGTAATTTATTTAAACATTCAATTTATAATTATATTTTATTGGGTAAAATGCATTTATACCTCCGAGTTCTTTGTTTGGTGTACATATTGTCCCCAGTTTTTGAAAGTGCACATATACCTCTCGACATGTTTTCAAAAGTGCACATATATATAACATTTTCAGTTTTTCAAAAGTATACATATACCGCTGTAGTTGGAGAATGGCATTTAGAAAACTGAGGAGTACATGTGCACAAAAACGGAATTGGGGGTATATGTGCATTGCACAAGGAATTGAGGATCATGAATGCACTTTTTATCTATTTAATTACTTACAAGTCAAAACTATTACAAAAATCACATTCACAACTCGATTTATTCAATTCACGTTTATAAAAATCGTGCATTAAACTTGGTTCGGTTACTCAAATTTAGATTATTTAGTTTTGACTAAATTGTTTTTTTGGTCCCCAACATATATTAAAATGCCATTTTTTGACACCCATTCGCAAAACTACGTACATCCGGTATCCAAAAAGCCAAAATGATTTGTTTTGTCCCCAAACCCGTTTCCGAACGGATTTCCATCAATACAGACGCACGTGACCGGCATGTGCCATATTATTCCAACATGCCCAGGGGTAAAATCATAATTTTACTCATCAAATCCTTCCTCAACTCCATGGCCACCTCCAAGCTTGCCGCAGGCATCGTGAGAGAGATGACGTCGACGCCGTCAGGGACGACGGCGTTGAACGCCGTGAAAATATCTGAGTCGTAGCAACCAGAGCTCCAGCAGACCTTGATAGCCGTGAGCCGAGCCTTCAGCGCCATCCCGGCAGCCACGCCGCGAGCATACCCTAACGTCGACGACGGGAAAACATACCTCCCGACGGCTATTGACGCATTATGAGTACCATGGCCGTCGAAATCCCCCGGAGATCGAAACAAAGTTGTCACATTCATCTTCCCATTCGTCGCCGCATACCCCACGCTGAAAACCCCTCTCGACGGCGCACACCCCTTCCACTTCGCCGGAACTGGGCCCAAATCCCGATCCTCAAAGCTCTTCCTCTCCGGCCAGATCCCAGTATCCACCACCCCAATCACAAGATCAGACCCGTAATCACACTCCTTGAGAAGCCCCTCACGGGCGGCTTTCTTCACGAGCTTGGAGGTGGCCATGGAGTTGAGGAAGGGGTTTGATGAGTAAAATTACAATTTTACCCCTGGACATATCTGAATAATATGACACGTGTCGGTCATGTGTGCCTATATTGATGGAAAATTGCCCAGAAAATGGGTTTGGGGACCAAACAAATCATTTTGGGTTTGTTCTATGCCGAATGTACGTAGTTTTGGTAATGGGGACCAAAAGATGGTATTTCAATATATGTTGGGGACCAAAAAAATTTAGTCTTTAGTTTTCTATTTGTTTGTATTTTTAGATTGTTTTTAGAAAAATGTGCATTTATGCCCCCTCAGTTTTTTGTTTTGTGCACATATACCCTCCAGTTTATTGAAAGTGCATTAATTTGTACCCCTGTTGACATCTGGAAAATTGGCCAACTTTGGTCATTATCGAACTCAAATGAAATGATTGTTTTGCCCCTAAAGAAGAAAAAAATCAAAAAATAGAAACCAATTTCGGATTTCACCCCATATCTTGAATCCGTTCGAGTAATCTGACACAGACCCGGTGGAATTAGGGTTGGAACATGAACTAAATCTCACTCGGCCAAGTCGCGGATGAAGAGTTTCAAATCTTAGTCTAGATCACACTGTTTTTTAACTCAAAATTTTGACAAGGCATTTTTATATCGATGTTGATGAAGGGTGAATCCCACTTCAATGGAGGGTAAAATGGTCCTTAATTTTTCAAAAATGAAGTGGAGGTTATTTTGGTAATTTCAATATTGGTCAACACTGGAAGATAATAGGTTAACGTTGGAATCGGGCATGAGGGGTATGAGTTTTTAAGCCACAACTAATCCAGGAGTATATGTTGAAAAATTGAGGGTATATATACACTAATCAAGAAACTGGAGGGTACGAATGCATTTTACCTTGTTTTTAATTTGATCACTGCTATGTGAACACGAAACGACGTCGGTAATAGTAGGGGGACAGTGTCAATGTTCCCTTGAGCCGGAAGAACCCTCACACAAACACAGAGAGCTCGCAACAATGGCGATTGCCACACTGCAGAGATTAGCCTCTCAAATCTCTAAAAATCCTTCCCTCTCTCGAGCCGTCATCCGCCGATCCACCGCCACTATCTCCTCCTCTGGCGGCGGTGGCGCAAAAGTCGCTGATCGCATCGTGAAGCTCTCCGCGATCGATCCCGATGGCCTGAAGCGCGATATCATCGGGCTCTCGGGGCACACCCTCCTGAAGGCTCTGGCGAACCACGGGCTGATCGACCCGGCGTCGCATCGGCTGGAGGACATCGACGCCTGCTCCGCCGAATGCGAGGTTCACATCGCCCAGGAGTGGCTGGAGAAGCTTCCGCCGGCGACCTACGACGAGCAGTACGTTCTTCAGAGGAACTCCAGGAATAGGGTTTTGAATAAGCACTCTAGGCTCGGCTGCCAGGTGGTGTTGACTCAGGAGCTTCAGGGGATGGTCGTCGCCGTGCCAGAGCCCAAGGCCTGGGACATTCCGTAAGGGCACTCAGAGAGCATTCAGCAAGGTTTGCCGTTTCCATGAATCCTGATTACGTGTTTTGTAATAATGTTTATGCTCAATTGGATAACTAAAATGTTGAGATTTCGATATATTGTTCTGAAATTGTTATGTTCGCTTGTGCAAAGCGCTTGTCCGATTCGATGTTTGGAAGGATACTTGGAATTAATTCATGGATTTGTTAGCTCGGGTTATTTTTTGTTTGACATTAGGGCTTGGCTTATTTATTTTTATTTTTATTTGAGAAATCTTACCTATTGCCAAATGTATGATGTTTTATCATCCTAGAACAGGCATTGTATGTCGTTTTAATGTGTTTAGTTTCATCTCTAATTGTTCAACTGACAGTGATGGGGAAGGTGTAAATTCATTTTTTAGGCTGCAATTCGTAGTCATGCCTTTGATCAGTTAAGTGGGTGTAAGATGCTTTCAGAGTTTACTTTCAGTTTAGAGGCATCAATCTTGTTTGTGATGCAACCCTAGTTCCTTGACTGCACTTGTGTTACTCTTGTATGCTGCTCATTATGAGGCTAGAACTTCAATAGCTATTCTAGCTGTTAGTGTATGTTTGCTGGCAACGTAACAATTTAACATAAATAGGTACTGATCCACTTGAGGTGAGCGATTGTGGATCCTGCATATGAGAAATGTTGAAGCTAATGCTATTGTTGACAAGTTTCCTTTTCATTAAGTCGGTGAGGCAACTGTTATCTAAGTCAGCTTTCTTTTCAACTAAGCCATAGCTACTAATCTGTGCATTAAGAGAGGAATCGAAATGGGTAGCTGGTAATTTACGAGATTATTTTGTTTGTGTGGGGGTGTTGGGGCTTGGGAGATTGGGGAGAGTAGAATCATCTTGACCTAGTTTTGTTCAAGATGAGATGTGTACTTGATGGAAGTTTCCCATGGGTTGCACAAAAGCTTCTGAGCTTTCGAGGAAGCATTGTGCTACATGAGGTTATCGTTTGTATTGTAGTATAACCTGAAGATCTTAGGAAATGTGCGATGAGTGAAAACACTTAGTCCTCTAGTGCTTTTCATAGCTCCCTGCTCTCGTTTGTGATCTCTTAACTAGCACCGTGAAGCATCACAAATCCAATGCTGATAGATACATTAGCAGAAAGTAGAGTTGCTGGCTAGGGATAGTCTGCTTTCCCCTTTATTTCAGGCAGTTCATTCTCAATCTTTGAGGGAAATCAGACACTTAAAAAGAGATTTCAGTTGATACTTCCCTGTGGTTATTCATATTCTTTCTCCTTCGTTTTTAAGGTTCTTGTGTACACTTGTATACTTTTGTGTAGTGTTAAGTTGTTAACCTTGTATTCTGTCTAAACATTATATTATGTGTGAAGATAAGGACCTCATACTCTACCTATATTTCCTTCAAAACACGAGTGATTAGTCTATTCATGTCCAAATACGAAGAACAATAAATCTGTTTAAAGGGTTTCAGTAGAACTGATGTCTTCTAGTGTCAATAGAAGTAAGATGAAAGTCTCTGCTCGTGCTGGAGTTGGCATATCTACGGGCATTGACCTTACTAGATGAGCGAGGGTAAAATTATGCAGATTTGGTTGGGTCTTTCTAGTGTCAATGGCTTTAATAAGAGGTGCTATAGGATACTACATCCTGTTTGGGTTCGTTCTCCCTCGAGAAGATGTTCCCTAGTATAGCATTTGATTATCATGTGATATGTCAAATGAGAGCTTTTGCAACTAAATATGTGGGGAAAGGGTGTAGTTTCAAGCGGTGGACTTATCGGTCTTCCTCCACTGCTCGTGCCGTTCATAATTTTCACCTATTTTATTCTTGCTATTGTATTACTGAAGTTATGAAACGACCATCTCTTGCATTAAATACTCCCTTCGTCCTGGTTTTAACTTCCGATTTGCTTTAGTCTCAACTGCTCAGCTTTGTTTTTTTGGTGATGTCAAAATTGAGATTTTTAAAGTGTTTGCATGAGTGTTATGAGTTGAAATGTAGCAAATAATGTAAAATTTGGGGTACGGCAAATAATGGTACAAAAATATTGAAAGAACAGTCTCTGACATCAAATCTCATAGATTTAGCCATACCATCAAAGGCAGATTAGAACCCATTGGTTCCATATCTGAGAATTCAATCCACCATCAGATACTGCCGATACATACCATATTAGACATCACAATCAAAACTCTAATGTGACGGGAAAACATGAATTTTGACTGTAGCTGTTTTTAGCGGAAGTAAACCTTGAATTGAGACGAAGAAGAAGAAAGTGTAGTATTGTAAACGTAGTGCGACACAAATATTATCTCAAAAATCAATGCTTGTGGAATCAGAAGAAGCTTTGGGGTGGCCCTTATATCATCCATGGAGCAGTTTTGCTCAACTACCCCAATGGTTGCCACATGGGGCTGCTCTTATATCATCCAGGGCTGTTCAAATTGTCCGACCAGATCCGATCTAACCCTTTTCATATGTATATGAAAAAACGGGGTTGAATTAGATTTATAGAAAAGTAAAATGTTTTAGTTGCAATATTAAAAATTCGAGTAAAGTGTCAAAATAAACCCGACTTTAGGCTGAAAGTGTCAATATAACCCAGTAAAACGAGAAAGTGTCAAAATAACCCTAACTTTATGATGTACTCCCTCCGTCCCAATCTAAATTTCTTATTTACTTTTTGAGAGTCAAACTTTGTAAACTTTGACATTAAATATATATTAATGTATAAATTATAAAATATAATGTGAGACATTGTTAGATTTGTCTTAACATATATTTTCTAATTATCATTTTTTTATATGGCATTATTATAGATAACAAGAGATATTTACGGCCAAACATGTTCATTGAAAATCATGAAAAAATAAACCTAGGGAGCCGTTGATTCTAGTTGTCAATGTCGGAATTGGCCAGATTTTAATGAAATGTCATTTTTACCCCAGTTAGAAAAAAAAAGAATTATATTACTCCATTTCTCCTTCACTCACTTCGCCACTCTGTTCTTCTTCCGTCTGCCACTTCCCTTTTCTTCTTTCACTCTGTCACCCTCTCTCCGGCCACCACAATCACTCCTGCCATCACCACCCTGTATCTTCTTCCACTCCACCGCTAACCCATGCTGTTACCCAAATTTTTCTTCACGTTGGCGTTCAAGGGCTTTCTCGGTGGAGGATCAATTTTTCCACAAAATCGGTTAACCCTAACCACATTTTATTGTCGACGTAGCTGTAAACGGAGAAAATGAGCAGGTGGTTGTGGAGGAACTTGACGACTTTGCCGCCGCAGAGAACCCTAGCTATTGGTGGAGCTTCCAGACATCATCAAGTAGGAGCACATGCATCTTCTTCCAACGGCGGAGCAAATCAAGGCGAAGCAAACCTTCTTCTCGCGGCGAAGCAAATTGAGGAATGTCAATTCAAGGTCGTCATTGCCGCCTGGAATGGTGGCGGGTTGGGGTGGTTGCAGGTGGGGTAGTGGTGGGCTAGCTGGTGGCAGGGGATGATGGGGGATGGTGGCGATGGGGTGGTTTCTGGATTGGCTGTGGATGTGGTTGAGAAATAGGAAATGGAGAATGTGTGGTGGTACGATTGGGTTGTGTGCTTGTGTGTGGATTTCACAGCGGTGAAAAAGAGGCGCCGCCACAGGAGCATAGTGGCTGGCGGTGGTAATTAGCTGCGGGAGGTGGTGATGTGGTGGCAGAAGTGGTGGCTGGTGTTGGTGGTAGTGGCGGAGGTGGTGGCATAGGTGGTTGTTGGGTGGTTGGGGTGGCCGGAGGGTGGTGGTGGTTGGTGGTGGCTGATAGTAACATAGGGGTAAAATGAAAATTAATTTGAAATGGCTGAGGGCAAATTTATTTTAAGAATAAATTTATTTTAAGGTAATGTGTAAGAGAGAGAATGAAAGAAATAGTATATTTAATTGGTAAGAAACCGTTAGTGGTTTCTACCATTGCACTTGGTCTTAGTATATCGAAAGTATGGAACTTTTCTTCAAAAAGTCTTATAAAATACCTTAAAATAAATTTATTAATTTGAAATGGTTGAGGGCAAATTTATTTTAACAATATAGTTGAAGATGTCACCAACCATGATCCATATTTCGTACAAAGGCCTGATGCTTGTGGTTATGATGGATTTTCTCCGCTCCACAAGTGCACGGTGGCCATGCGACATTTGGCATACGGTTGTGCATTCGACCAGCTGGATGAATGCTTACAGATGGGCAAATCAACAGTGAGAGAAACGGTAACTCATTTTGTGAAAGCAATTACTGCCGTGTACCGTCCAACTTACCTCCGACCAACAAATCAAGAGGATATTGCACGGCTGATGCACGTGGCGCGTGGCCGTGGATTTCCAGGTATGCTTGGAAGTATTGATTGCATGCATTGGGAATGGAAAAACTGTCCCGTGGGTTGGAAAGGTCAATTTCAGGGAAGAAGTGGACGCGCCTCAATAATTTTGGAGGCTGTGGCCTCATATGATACATGGATCTGGCATGCATTCTTTGGCATGGCGGGATCAAACAATGACATCAACGTTCTGGACAAATCACCATTGTTTGATGACTTATGTGAAGGAAGGGTTCCATGTTTTCCCTATGAGGTTAATGGTCGCAGCTACGATCAAGGGTACTATCTTATGGATGGAATCTATCCAAAGTGGGCAACCTTCATGCCAGCATACACGGCTCCAAATGACCCGAAAAATAACTTTTCACCAGGCGTCAAGAGAGCTACTGGAAAGACGTCGAATGTGCTTTCGGCATTTTACAGGCCGGTTCTCCGTGATCCGCAACCCGGCTCGATACTGGAATATAGAAACACTGGGTGATATTATGGTTGCTTGCATCAAACTGCACAACATGATAGTCGAAGATGAAAGAGATACCTACGGGTTGCAGATTCAACCCGGTGATTATGACCAAATCGACGACTCTCATTGGCATTACACCGCAAAGCGACATGTCGATCTATCGACTTTTAGACAAAATTGGAGGGAAGTACGCAACAGATCTAAGCATGAGTAATTAAAACAAGATCTTACGGAACATCTTTACCACACATGAGGGTGGTCAAAATTAGGATTTCTACGTGGTTTCGTCATTCATGTTCTATGTTTTTCATGTTTAAATTTGTTGTGTTATCAATAATTGGTCAGACTAGATCAATATTTCAATTTTTTTCTTTGTAACAATTGGTCAGACTAGATCAATATTTCGATCTTCATTTCGTAGTAATTGATCGATGCAGTTCAATAATTTATTAATTAAGTATTTATTGTCATCTGTCTGATCGACATACTTGGTTTTCGCTAATGTATTTTTTTTAAATAGGAATTTGAAAAAATAATTTCTCCGATCCTTTCTTTTTTATTTCGACATTATTCAATAATTATGAAATTACAAAAATGAAAATTCCAATTTACGAATGTTTCTATTTTAGTGCATACCAAAATCAATAATTTTAAAAATAATAAAATTTAATTGGTATAATTATATTGTAATATTTAATTTTACATTCAACTTAATTTTGGGTTGATAAATTTATTTAAATTAAATGTTAGTGGTAAAATTAATGAGTAGGATCTAGAGAATCAAGTAGGGTCCATAAATAGTATAAAGTGGTTTATTACCGCTGTGGAGAGGAAAATGAGTGGTTCCTTAAGTGGTTTCTTAGAATTAGTTGGAAGAGAGAGAATGAGAAAAATAATATATTTAATTGGTAAGAAACCGGTATCGATTTCTGACAGCTGCAAATTTGGCTTCTCTTTCACTTGGAAACCAGTTGCATTACAGCATATAACACTAGATACGAATTCGTGTCCAATGTAATTCTTCGGAAGTTCACTTCTTGGCATGTCTGCCATATGCCGATCCATAAGAGATGGCAGTTAAGATATTCCAGGATCTCGGCTTGTGCTCATCACATACAAGTGCTTTAGAGAATTGGTCCAGTTTGGACTTCATTTTGATTCAGTCAGCTTCCTTATCGGTAACAGGTCCAGTTCTATTGAATGGCAAGTTTAAGGACAGATGGAGCCACTGAAACAGGCTACTGAGAAATCTGAAAAAGATTAATTTAAGATGCACAACCGATGAAACAAAATGCCAATCCTAGACGAATAAACCGCCAAGAAACAAATGTTTCAGGTAGTATCCAGCAAATATTAATACATTACCTGTATTCCATACGCATGATACTTCACAGATTGATCGCCAAGCTCCTTCCTCTCTTCTTCCCTGGAGATCAAGCATTTGTATCTGCACTCATTTGCAACCAACACAGGCAGTCTCCTCACATTGTTCTGTTCAACACAAGATCTGAAGAGGCGGAGTATTTGGCACATGAAAGAGCATAAGTACCCAAAACCAAAAGCACAAGTTCACGACAACAGTTAAGCCTTTATCCCACTACGCAGGGTGGAACCACCGTTGTGTTGCGTCATACAAAAAGAACAGGATTATAAATGCAAGAAATAGACATTGCACATTAGAAAAAGGCAGGCAGCTAACTAATATAGGATCATAAAACCCCAACAGATCTTCTTCTCCTTTAAGTGTTCTAAAACATGTCCACAAGCGAAAGAACATGACACAATTAACTAGAATGAGAGAATTCCAGCTTTTTCAATAAATTGACATAACAAGAAACAGAACACTGAGAAAAGGACTTGAAATTTGAGCTCAAGAAAAAACCTTCCACTCCCTAACATACATCAAAGAAACAAATGTTACATCTAGCTGGAATTAATCTCCGAAATCTCATCAATCATTCTCGTGAAATTGGCCCTCTTTGTCAATGTAGTCATATGACTAAGTTGGACAAATCTCAGTAAAGTTAAACCAAAACAAGCACAAATCCAAACCAGGAGTAGAAATTAAACATATTCTTTCCTGAGAACTCACAATGTAATGAACTGATTCAATAACCTAAGTTAAGTCCACAGACTAAAATTTGACAGCGTATCAGAGACCCACAACTAAACTTGCTCCCAGGACAAAAAAAAGCCCTATAACTTCGCTACTGAATCATGAGTGAATGACAAAAATGGAGAAATTTAACAAGTGGCGAGACAATTTGTACTTCATTTAGCAAACAATTGTTGCAACAATTTAGGCTGTCAATTGTTGTCAACGGACCAGAATCCATTATACAGAGAAACACTGACTAACCGAACTGATACTGAACTCAGATATGCTGATTAAAACGAAAATATAACGTCATAATATATGTAACCCTAAACCCAAAAAAACGGAAAGGTAGTAATACGGCATACTGCTAAAGAATCTCAATTAGGGCTTTGTCACAGAAGCAGCCTATTTGCAGTAGCGGTCGGCCTTCTTCTTCACCCGGTCGTCGAGGGCTTGTTCGACGGTTTTGGCTTCGGCGATCGGGTCGTACCCGAACTTCTTAGCTTCGACGGGGAACAATTCGTCGTACTTCATCTTCTTGGCCGCGTCGATGGT
>JAULKM010000007.1:6216493-6227360 GCA_032355605.1 Rubia tinctorum
AGAAGAAATCAGGATAAAAATTTTGGGTTGCATTAATTGAGTCATAAACTTATAGCTACAACATGTTGCATAATAAAATTTTAATATTGCAACTAAAACCTTTTACCTTTTTTATAATTATAATTCAATCCCATTTCCCCCCAAAATTTTGTCATACTAATTGACGGACATGGTTAAAGACTAAGAGGAACAAAGAGAGTATGTATAAATATAGTATTATCTGTAATAGCATACATTGCAATCTCTTTGTGTGACTCTTCACTAAACTAAAATGGTTAAGTGTGGGGACGACACTTGACGTATAGTTGTTCTTTTAGTTATATTTATAGAAAATATATAGATTATAGATATTTTAAAAGAATGATATAGGAGGGAAAAGTGATGTCATTTATCAAATTAATAGTCCTTTAAAATTACATTAATGATAATATAGTAAATTAACTATTAAAATTACCTACACTTAATATTTTTTACCCATAGTTAAATTTTGTGTTATAAATTAATATTTTCAAATGCAAACATGGCCAATTCCGAATTCTATGTGCAACGATAACGTAAAATAATTATTTATTCGGATAAGAGTCCGTCTCTTGAAAGATGATCTTTTTATAAACCGTGGAAAGACCAAGATTTAAATTGCAAATTAGTATAAATGAAGATAAAAATTTTGGGTTGCATTAATTGGGTTATAAGCTTATAACTACTACACGTTGCATAATAAAATTTTAATATTGCAACTAAAATATTTTACTTTTCTATTATTCTAATAAACCTCATCTTTCCATAAACCTATGAAAAGACGGTTTTTCCGAAAACTTTGTCTTCGAATAATATGTATATATAATGTAATTTAAATAGTTTATAGATTTATAATTTATTCTTCTTTGAAAACATATCCTTACATACTTTTTGTAATTCCTATTTAAATAAACATAATTTTATAACTTCAATCAAATTATTCATTCATTATCAACTGACTTTTCTTATTTTGTCACTATATATATATTTTTATAATGTATAAGTATTTGTATACAGCTTAATAAGTTTTTATATAAAATATGTACGTATCAACAAAGATCAAACTAATTTTATTTCATTCAATGAATTATAATATTAATAATATATTGATTTATTATAAATTTTCTAGCATGTGTAGTTCTCATATACATATGAAAACAAATAATTAATTATTTAAATTATAAATTATGTTATATATTAAATTTTTGTTCATAATCCGTGCATCGGTATGGGTATTGTCTAGTATTAACTATTGTATAGAAATACTTTATGTTGCAAACAATATAATGGTAAAAATATGAAATATCTATTGATAATGAATCAATAATTATATAATTAAATTGATAAAATTGTGTATTTTTTTAAAGGAAGTATCAAAAAGTTTCTAGGTTATAAATAGAGGTGTAAAACAACATATAATATAATGGTACTCTCAGTGAAATTTCATAGTGAAACATCAAAGTTAATGATGTGGCATTAATGAAAAGACTAAATCGCTAATCACATTCCTTAAAATGTGTAACTAACGTGAATATATTAGTCATTTTTTTAATGTCACATTATTCACTTTGATATTTCACTATGAAAGTATCAATGAGAATATCATTACTCTATGGAAAATATATAATCTAAATTAAAATTAAGTTAATTAACTATAAGCAAAGTGACTTTGAAGTCAAAGTAAGGTTTTAACACTAATGATGTGGACGTTGTAATATAAATTATCATATAAAAATACTTATAAAAAAATAAATTTGCAACTCCATTTACTTCAATAGTCTTGCTCAATTCAGTTACAATGGTCAAGTGTTTGGAAAAGTTGTCAAGTAATTTTTATTTTTCTATATTGAGGGTAGATGTCCACAAATTTAGCCACGTATTATGAAAGAAATCCAAAACAAAGAACTCTTAGAAGATGAAATGTTAAAGAGTTTATCTTCACCAAGCACAAATGTAAACAAAGTCATATATTTCAAAAAAAAATGTAAACAAAGTCATACAATTAAAAATTAACCATTTATTGATAGGTTGGTTGTTGGGAAATGCGTACATCAACTAAACAAATTAAGAAAAGGAAATATACTAATTGATGCACTTTTCAAATTTTTAGAAAAGAATTGTGCATTAAATACAAATTGTATTTAATGAAAATAATTTGAAATGAGGTATTTTTGTTAGTGAAAATCTGACATGACAATGTGACTTGAAAAAGTTAGGTGATGCCAAATGGTCAAAAACTTGCTGCTTTAGTTATTATTATAGATGTAATCCGCATTACCATGTCAACATTGGTTAACTGTAACTGAACATATTTAATACCCCACCTCTATTTAAAAACTTTTTACTCCGTTCGTATCTTCCAAACTTACACATAATATTTTTCACAATCTCCAATAAACATGTTTGACTGTAAATATATGTAGGTACAGACAATAACGACACATAATATTTTGATATTTAAAAATGCAAGTTACGATGAATCTAACAATATCTCATACGATAAAATTATTATTCATATATGTATTCAAATATGTGGTTAAAGTTCGACTAATTTGACAAAAAAAAAGATTCAATGCAGATTTGGCTGGGCGGAGGAAGTAAAATAATTCGGGCGGAGTTGACAAATTGAATAGAAAATTGGCACGCGTAATTGCATTGGTGCGTGCGGAATATGATACATCCACATCTATGTCCACCTAATATTTTAATGAAAAGTGCAAAAATAACCCTATTAAATTGAGAAACTGCAGACATACTGAAATTGTGAAACTAACCCTATGTTTATGTAAAATATTGTGCAATTATACTCATTTTACTCAATTATGACGTTGGCTAAAAAAATTCAGCTATTGATCAAACATGAAAAGACATAAATACCCATAACTTTAAAACTGAAAAATCTGAAGACCATTTTATCCCTCACTACTTCTTCTTCTTCAGTTAACCCCCAAGGCTTCAAGTTGAACACCTTGACCACTTCCGCCACTGCCATTGACCACCGCCATAACCATTTTGCAATTCAAATTTCAATGAACACAAAAGCCAAAGATTAAGTCAAAAATAGCAACTCAAGAAAGCGAATCGCCATGGACGACGAAGAATTGCCATGGAAATCCATCATCACCATCGACTCATGAAGCTCTGAATCTCCGAACACATCCAAGAACTGCATCCCCATTACTCCAGCATCGGGAGCAGAGTTTCAGTCCACACGACATCCTCCGCTGTCTCAAAGGTTCCTAGCCAAACTCCCCCTCCTCACCCACCCACCCACTGCCGCGGCCCCCGCATTCCCACCCACCAACTTCGCCCCCTTTTCCTCACCCACCATCGGCGCTCCTTGCACCCATCACCGATTCTCTCTCCTCTGGAGAGACCCAAACCGCTGCCCTGAAAAGGAAGAACAAAGAGTGATTTTTGGGATCACTCTTCTCCGGTGAGACCCAACCTGCTAACTTGAAGAGGAAGAACACTAATTCCCCCTCCTCCAGCTCTCTTTAGATGCCGTGAAGAGGAAGAACATAACCCGCTGGAGGAGATTAAAAAATGCCGCCCTGCAGAGATGTTGCCCCCTAAACAAAACCCTTAGATGTTGTGAAGAGAAAGAACAGAACATAGATTGATTTTTAGAGCATAAAAGGTTTTGCGGAACCCAAATTAATTAGAAAGAAGGCGGTGGAACCCTAATCAAATAGAAGAGAGGGTTATTTATGTCTTTTCTTATTTTTATTTATTTATTTAATTATTTAAATTCAGGGGTATAATTGTCATTTCACAAATTTCCGGCCAAGTTGGATGTTGACATTTTGGTCAATGAAGTCCAGGGTTATTTTTGCACTTTCAGATTTTATAAGGACATTTCTGGACTTTCGCCCAAAACATAGGGTTAAAACACGCTTTTCTCTATTTTCATACTCACACCCGTCCCACCACCCATGACGGGTACAAATTTAAAATCCACCCCACCCCATCGGAGATTATACAAAATTCATACTCACCCCATCACCTACTTGGGTGTCCTTACCCATTGAGGTGGCAATTGGACGGACGGGTCGAATATAGGTCGGGTAATATGAGTAACGAAAAATATGAGTATGACCCAGTTTGACCCGTTTTATGACGGGTTTAAAATGAGTCAGATTAAAAATGGGTCTAGTGAAACCTATTCAACCCGCAAGTAAAAAATGGGTAAACCTGCGGGTTTTGACCCATATGGATTAAAATATAAACCCATTTTTATATTGTTAGCCCGTCCAAGCAGGGAAAAAAGAATATGATTTCACCCAATTTAACTGGGAAATGGGAAAGAACGGGAAAAATATGGGTTAGATAAAATAGAAATGGATAAACCCGTGAGTTTGACCATTTTATTATCACGCGGTCAATCCGTAACCTAACCGGTCCGACCCATATTTTTCATTTACCCATTATCCATTTACTCATTGCCCATTTTACTCATGCTCAACCGCTTGACTTGCGGGTTAATGGTCAATATGCACATCCCTACTTGCCCACTTCATATTGATTGTATTCATCTCATTTATAATTCCAAAAATAGTTTAAAGTTCACTTTTTTATAATAATTTCTACATTAAAATTTAATAAATATATTTACATGAAAATATTATATATAGGATATGTGCAATATGAATAAATAATGAGTCTGTCTCTTGAAAAACGATCTTTCCATATGTTATGGAAAAACCAAGGTTCAAACTGCAAATTAGAATGAATCAAGATTAAAAAAAAATTGGGCTGCATTAAGCGGGTCATAAAGTTATAAGTTATAACTATTACATGTTGCATAATAAGTTTTTAATATTGCAACTAAAACCTTATACCTTTCTATAATTCTAGTTCAACCCCTTCTTTCCATATACCTTATACATTTCTATAATTCTAGTTCAAATCCGTCTTTCCATATACCTATGAAATTTCCAAAACTTTACCATAAATAATAATTTATTTTATATTAAATTAGCGGGTATATAACAGGATTCTAATGGGACGAGGCGATTGGGAACTGATATCCACGCCCGATTCACTACCACCGCTGCACCTAATCCCCACTCACCGCAATCTCCGATCTAAGTGCATGACTCCTTCAAACACATTGAAGTATTAAACTAGAGCTGCATCTGCTGTCTCACCCAACTATTAAATTCTGAAAATACACTCAACATTCAACGAGAACTCTCCAAATGCTTCCTCCACAGCCGGCATTAAAATAACCCAATCAATGCACCCAGAATGCGTCAACTCCTAAACTAGGCCAACACATTAAATAGTCAATCCAAATTCCATTTCCAGACCACCGAATTCCTCGGACATCCTCACTGTAATAAACAAGCATTCAAATCTCCCACCTTACTATAAATAGAAACACACCCTTTTTCCCTCCCTCCATCCATTCTTCCCGCAAAAAATTCATCAAAACTCGATCTCGTAGCCATTTCTCGAACTCCCACAAACGTAGAAAGAAAAACAAGCAAATGGATCCGTCAGAGCTTCGGCGGGTGTTCCAGATGTTCGACCGGAACGGGGACGGGAAGATCACGAAGAAGGAGCTGAGCAACTCGCTGCGGAACCTGGGAATATACATCCCGGAGAAGGAGCTGGTGCAGATGATCGACAAGATCGACGCGAACCGGGACGGGTACGTGGACATCGACGAGTTCGGGACGCTGTACGAGACGATCATCATGGACGAGCGGGACGAGGAGGAGGACATGCGGCAGGCCTTCAACGTGTTCGACCAGAACGGCGACGGCTTCATCACGGTGGAGGAGCTGGGCTCGGTGCTGTCGTCGCTGGGGCTCAAGCAGGGCCGGACGGCGGAGGACTGTAAGTTGATGATCAAGAAGGTGGACAACGACGGCGATGGGAGGGTGAATTTCAAGGAGTTCCGGCAGATGATGAAGCGGGGAGGATTTGCTGCGTTGAGTATGAATTGATTTTTGCATGCAAGGGATTTTTCTGTAAGTTTTGTGGGGCTTCATGATTCATCGTCCACAGATTGGGTTGTTTTTTGTGGGTTTGATTCATTATGTGAAAGGAAAAAAAGGAAGATGATCATGAATAATATATGCACAGATTAGGGAGATTTGGTTTTAAGGATATAGGAATGAATAATCGGAATTATTCAGATATGAAATGTTCCCCCTGTGTTTTTTGAATCCAGCTTCCCTGCACTCATTCTGTGTGGTTAGATCTGCACATCTCTCCAATAATTATGTTTTCCTTAATTATTTATAATAACAACACATTAAAAGTTGATTTTATGATGAAAATGTTTTGACATAGACTACCTAAGAAACTCATGTTCATTAGGTGTGACTCCCACCAAATGAACCAAAGGCTAGAAATACAAGCGATTACACAAATACCAGAAAAAAGTGTTGTTAAGAATGCTTTCAGGAGCAAACAAACAACAGAATTGCAGGTTAGTCAAGATACATTGCCACCATGCCTTTGAAGCTGCTCTTCTTCTTCTTTACCACTGCAATTGGCTCTTCAACGACATCAACACTACCCTGTTTTTTCTCTTCATACTTGAAACTTGCGTACTCCAAATTCAGTCTCTTTTCCTTCTCTTCCTCTCTGGTTTTCGTATACAAAGGCCCCATAAGAAAATCTAACATGTCCGTAGTTTTTCCAGACACGGCTGGTCTTAGACCAGTGTCACTCGTTGAGTTCTCAGCCATACTCGAAGAGCTAGTCCCTCGATTTTCAAACGATTTATTTGTATCATTTATATTGCAAGAAATATCTCGAGAATCATTGCCAGCTATGTGTCTTTGTTTTGAAGACACCATTGCTCGACCCTTATTATCTTCTTCAACATACTCTTTCGCAATGCTGACTAAATCCTCTGCCGTCAGATCATCACTTTCTCCATCATGCAAACCACTCTCGACATCCTTAACAGTTTCAATCTCTAAGCAAGTTTTACCTTTCATACTGGACTTCCTCTTTTTCTTTGGAGCTTCCTCGTAGAATTCATCATCGAGACTAATCTCAGCATCACCAGGAGCCACTTCCTTTCTAACTCTATTTCTTTCTTGACCTCTCACGAGCACTGTTGAAGATGGTTGTTTCAAGCTCACATTACCATTCTCGTTCCCTTTCTTCTGCACCTTTGGCTTCGCCTTCCTACCACGTCTTCCAACTTTTTCCTCATTTTCATTACATTCCTTAACACCATTTCCATCATTTACATTCGAAGCTTCGGATTTACTACTGGCCTGATCGCCCAACATCCATGATGGCAGGCGCCTCCTTACCCCCTCATTAGTAACAGGCATGTCATCCATATGTGCCTACTCAATAATCAATGCCGACTCACAACAGTGCCGGACTATGAAAAAGACATATAATAGTAAGATCAATTTAGGTAGCTATTAAGTTTGAATCGGAACAAAGGACTTCATACTTCATTACATATTATACTAAGTGAGACCTAAAGTTTCAGCAATCAACCGATTTCTTACACAACAAAAATAAGCACAGCAACGTTCGACTAGGAAGCAACTGGACACCAATAAATTTAAACAGTTCAAAATGCCGGTGTCACAGGTGATTCAATACACAAAAAGATCATAGGCACCTAATTTAAAACAGTGATTGAGCAAAATTAAACAGTAAATAGCAGCCCTAAACTGCATTGACATGGGTTTTTTTTAAATAAAAAATAAAAAATATTAGCCAGGGAATAGCAGCACGCTAAAATCAGCCAACGTCGTAATTTTGAATTTCATACTGACCTCTGATCGAGTCCACTCCAATTTACATCTAATAAAATAGAAAAAAACACTTATTTTTATTTTGGAAAACATGAATAATAAGGAAATCAAGAACTGCAAGCGGAAGAGAACAAACTATTTCTATCACAGAGGCGTTTTGTCAAACAGGTAGCATAAATTTCTTCGAACACCATTTATAGATCCATCAAGAACGATTAAGGAAAACCCAAAAGGATTTCAATTAGAGTTCGATTGGCAAACATACCTGAAGAAGATGGCAGAGATTTTGTTCAGCTTCATAGTCCTTTGAAACAACGGTGCCGAAGGGGAAAGCAAACAGTATTTAGTGGTAAGCGAAAATTTTCTTCAAAAAATTGCTTTTATAACCCTACATATTTGACATAAGTGCCAATATAACCTTTTGATAACTGAAAGTGCAGATATAATCATACCAATTTGATGTAAGTGTCAATATAACCCTATAAGTGGTTCGGCAGTGGTCCCGCGACGGTCCGACGGTGGTCCGCCGGAAATGGGGTTTGAGGGTTATATTGACACTTACATCAACTATGTAGGGTTATATCTGCACTAAAAATTATCTGAGAGTTATATTGACACTTATGTCAAGTAGGTAGGGTTATATTGGTATATATCCCATGTTAGAATTATA
Organism: Rubia tinctorum; assembly: GCA_032355605.1. Classification (NCBI taxonomy): domain Eukaryota; kingdom Viridiplantae; phylum Streptophyta; class Magnoliopsida; order Gentianales; family Rubiaceae; genus Rubia; species Rubia tinctorum. The sequence goes on from JAULKM010000007.1 coordinate 6,224,924, forward strand.
AATGTATTTATCCTTATAAATAGCTATAGGGACAGGATGTGGTAGCATGAGAAATATGTAAATATATGGATGATGCAAGAAAAGCAGAGATAAAAATAATTTTAAAAGACAAATTAGTATTGTAAAAGTATTGAACGTATATATAAAGTATTAAATTATCAGCACATGTATAGTATTCATGTATTTCATGCATATCGGCTGTTACGCATTTCTACAACGTTAACAAGGAAAAAGATATTGCACACTATATTAAAAGTTATCAGGCAAATATATCATAAAGCACACCGCGCAACCAGGTATTATTACAGAAAAGTATGTATTACAATAAGGAAAATAGGGTTGATTAAGGACAATTAGGATTTCTCCCAGGCCCTCCGTAGTAGAAGAAAATCCCTGATTGATCATCCTTGCCAACTTCTATATCGTAGCATTGTTTATTGGATACGATAGGGAGCAAACCAGTAGGAGGAACTAAAGCATTGGCATCATTCAGGACCTCAATATTTTTGAAGTAGCTTGCTTTTCCGCTCCCAGCCTCTGCAAATTCGCCGCTGCCCATTTGAGTGGCGGTGTGTACTCCGTTTGTGTTCGAGTTTATGATCTCTCCGCCGTATTCCACCACCGAAGCACTGTCTTGCAGGGCTGAAAATAGTGCGAAAGGCCAGTATCCGACTGTGTTGTCATTGTACTTTAGCCACCATGCCTTTTGCTCCTCATCCTGCACACACATCATAACATTTCATTAAACAAAAAGTTTTATTTTAAACCGACTAATCCAAAGACATATCATTTCAAAATTAATACACTACTGAAAAACAGGTACTTGGGCAAAGAAACCGGTGCTGAATATGTGTAAGCACCGGTTTTATGACGAAATTATAGGAAACCGGTGCTGTAGGTGATTGTCAGCACCGGAATAAAGGAACCGGTACCAACGAAGGGGTTGCAAGTGACCGATGCTAGAACAGAGTTCCAATATGTGCGCAACAGTGTATTTGGCACCATAAAAAATGGAGGGAAAATTATAGCGCCGGTATGAAGCAGGTTGCAGGGGCCTATGTGAAATTATAGCACCAGAAAACTTAAAACCGGTGCCTGAAAATGGAGCCCAGTAGGGAGGAGACTAATTATTTTGTGTGTTCATCAGTGGTTTCAGTAAGAACACAAAACCGGTGCTGAAAATAGTCAAAACTCTCCACCCATTGGCAGATCCAGGGTGGGGGCACTAGGGGCAGGTGCCTTCGTCAATCTCCACCTTTAATGCTTAATAGTTCCAATTTTTTTTAATGTTTTTAAAAATTTATTTGTACATGTGTTCTTAGTATTTATAGTTAAATTTTTGGCAACATTAAATAAAATTTTTGATGGTACAATTTTTCACTTGTTCATTTCAATCATCATCATAAATTTTATACTTATGTAAGTATTATTTTTAAATTTTTCTAAATCTTCTGTCATAGCTATTGAACGATTTTCTTTAAATGCTTATAAATATAAAAGTTTGGAATTTATCCTATTAATTCATCATTGTGAAACAAAATACTCACATGATCACTGGCCTCAACAGTCTATTTGCACTCTTATTGTTTTCATCGATTTTTCACAGGAAAATTTGCAAGAAAATTATTGATAGTAGGAATCTAAATGTACATTATATACCACTTATTAATGTACTAATCACGTGCAATGTAATGAAATTTCTCGTTCAATTTATAATTGTCTTGTTGCATTAATCGAAAAAAGTATATGTTACTGAGTTCTTGAAGAAAGAGTTATCAAACGTCATCGAAATATTAATTTTTTAACAGAAATATTGTAAATTTATTTGATTATACTGAAGTTTCATTAATATCTTTTCACCCTATATTTTATTTATTTTTAAATATATATTTACTATTATTTATGTGCCCCTATAAATTTATTTTCTAAACCGGCCTCCTGACCTCCCTCACATGAACGCTCAAAACAAATATAAAAGAAGTTAATACAGAGCCACTAACATGTGTGTAGCTTTTATTTATGGATTTGGTGTGTGGCGTATTCAACGAATTGGACGTACCTTCCAAACCAATAGGGTAACTTCTGATGGATTTGCTATGCTGCCACCTATTAACATTTGGTTGCTAGTCTGAACAAACCCTGGGCAAAGTAAATCATAGCATCCCGATCCTTGATAATTGTCATTCTGCCATTTATAAATAACAGCATTAGATGGCACGCACATAGATATACCCCGGACCGGGTAATTACAACCAGTATTCTGCCATAAATTGAGTATACTGTTACGTATCTTGAAAAGTAGGTCAATTCGTATACAAATAACAACAATATACTCAATAATATTCATTCATATTTAAAACATACTCCCTCCGTCCCGGCAGATTTGGCACATTTACTGTGCACACGGTCTTCAATGATCATGTTTGACCATCAATAA
>JAULKM010000007.1:6236200-6248399 GCA_032355605.1 Rubia tinctorum
CCCTTAGTGAACTGTGAAACTCGTTCGATGACAAGCTGAAGACTTTCACCAACCCGATGATAAAAATACACAAACAAACATAACAGTTAGATATCGTAGTAGAGAAACATCGAATCAAATCAAATATAATTTTAAAACTCTTAAGAGACATTCCACGACCATTGTCTCATGGAGTAAAATTTTAGATAGTGTAGCAGGAATAGTTCTCTCTACCATTAAGTTATGGCTTAGCGATGGAAGTTTGGGATGAGAATGGCTAATATACCCCCATTTTCTTTGGGGACTCCAAGGCGCTTGAGGATCCACCAGTTCCATCCTTTTTTCCTTATTCTTTGAGAAGTATCAGTAGCATTGCTAGCAGCTACCTCTCCACCTTCATTAGCTATAAGCTCAGTAGTTATTAGCTGATAATTTGCTTCAGCTGCATTCTCTCGTGAGATAACAGCTGCAGTGTTATTATGTGTTTGGGCAGGCAGAGCTTTGGGCTCCTCATTTTCATCATCAGAAAAGAATGTCCTCTCAACGAAATGCTTAGCTAAATCTATATCTGCAATCTATTGTACAAAACAAATCACACAAACACGCAGAGATAATTGGAAAATGAGAAGTAAGAGAGAAATAAGTAGGACAAGGGAAAATGATAAGATAATGACAAACAAACACCTTCCCTATCAGAATCAACATGGCGAAAACAGATTGAATATTTGTTGAGTGCTAATACATCCTTGAACTCGGTATTAAGGTGAGCCCCTTCCTTAGGAAGTTTGGATTTAGGAACATTATAGTTCCAAACTAGCAAAGCTTGTTCACTTCCATTACCAAGTTTTAAGAAGAATTTTTTACGCCATACACCACAGTTATTAGGAAATCCACTGACAAACTCGACATTGGGAATGACTGGATAAAGGGTGTATTCATCAAATTAATTTTTCACCTTGCGAAGCTGAAGAAGGCTACATAATAGGTCAATTGAAAAATGGATTTGAGTTGCCTTACACACATGATAGAAAACAACAATGATCGATACAACCTAGGGTGAAGCTGAAATAATGTGACCTGGTAATGTGAGAGTAATTCTACGATGTGTTGATAGAGAGGAAAATAAAGTCCAAATTTAAGATAGTCTAGATAGCAAGAGATGAAGCCAAGAGGAGGAGTGCAAACACTCTCAGAACTATCAAGGGCCTTAAGCTCATAGGAGGACAAAAAAGGAAAACTATTTTTAAATGATCCAAGTAGTAATCGAAAAGAATACTACTGAATGTAGAAGAACTAGTAACATGGTGGAATCCTCCCCAGAGTTGACATCGTCAACCGGAACATCTTTTACGAAGGATTCACCAACATTAGGGATAGATATTGAGGCAGACATAATTCCTAAAATTTGGACGAAAACTCTATCACCCGGAGTCACGGAATGCAAAAAGGTATATTTCGATAAAAACTCAGGAAAAGAAACACATAATATACGTAGAGAAGAAAAACAAAGAAGAACATAAAAGAAAGAAAGCAATAGGAGAACTCCTAACCCAAGATTGAGAAACAAAGTTACTATAATGGAAATGCCACACAAGTTCACAAATATAAGAATCGCCCGAGAAAATGAGGAGATTAAAAATAAGGAAACTCAAGAGTTGATGTATGATGAGGAGCTGGGATGATAAAGAAGACAGAAAGAGGATGAGGAATCCAAAAGGGTTAAGGAATTTAATTTAAGAGAGTGAAAAGCCAAGATAAGTCAATTCAGACAAGAAAATATTGATGAATGACTGACCAAAAGTAACTTACCTTTTTAGCAATATGAGAAATCGGCGGTATATGGGAAGATACAGTTAACTTAATAGTGATAAAATTAAGTAGACAAAATCAAAGTACTTATAAAGGGGGGAAATATAATGACGGGAGGGGAAATTTTTGAATGATACAACGAATAAAGAGGATGAAATCTTGGTTTAATGAAACAAAATATCAAATGACTAAGTTGGTTACAAGTATAATGGATATTGAGAAGATTCAAATTCAAAATAAAAAACCCAAACAAAATCGCATTAGTAGCCAAGAAGCAAGTAACACTTCGCGAAGACAATCTTAGTTACATCAATGGCGAACATATTATTACAGTTTTGGAAGTAAATGAAACAACAGTTTGCACACATTCTACAAACAAAGTCATCGCTTCGTGTTTACTAGTCTTCATGGCTAGGGGGGATTATGGTATATACCTAGCCCATAAGCTAGAGGCTGCTAGCCTTTAGGCTCAACCCAATGTTTGACTACAAATAAATAAAGATAGAATATACAATGATTCACCCAAACATTAATGTCAACCACAAATAGATAAAGGTGAAACCATGAATATATAAAGGTGAAACCATCTCCAAGAGGACTCATCCATAAACCTAGAAAGATGGAATCACGACCAACACTTAGCCACGAAATGAGATTATAGTGATCACGATTCAACCACGATGCAACCCACAACCTTAAACCCTAGTAAAGTGGAGCCACGACTACAATCACCTATAAATACAAGGAGAGAAACACTAGCTCCTGTAAGTGAGACAAAACTAAGAAATTATAGTTCTATGAAAGAATGGTACTGACTTGATCGTTAGAGTATTTTCCCCCGAAATCACTTATGGGATCTGTTTTATAGGGAGAGATGTTTTATGGTGAACATCTATTACTTTGCTTCATCAAGAATACCACATCACACATGCTCTTTTAGGAAGTCTAAAATTTAGGCAAAGATATATTATGCAATTACTATATATTCTAATTGGAATGAGTTTTTAAAAAAATTGCTCAAAAATTGGCAGATTTTTGTGTAAATGGAGTAAATTTGGTATATGTATATATATGTATACACATATATATATATATATATAAAGGCTAAATGTTTTGATACTGTATTATAATGATCAATACAGTTTATATAGGTTACAAGAATGAGTTTGAAAGGAAAGAAATATCTATCAATCATATCATATCAAATCTCAATCACTGATCTCGTCTATTCTAACACCCCCGTCCCCCTCAAGCGAAGCGTCGGATGCTCAGAGATGCAAAGCTTGGACTTAAAAAAATCAAATAAAGAATGAGACAATCTTATGTGAAAATATCTGCAAGATGGAGTAAAATGGGAACATGGTGTAGACAAAGCTTGCCCGATGAAACCAACTCGTGAACAAAGGGAAAAACAATGTCAATGTGCTTTTCCCGCTTATGCGCAACGAAATTTTAAGCCTAATGATGGTATTATTATTATCACAAAGCAGAAGTGGGGGACTGGACAAAGAAAAATGGCGATCACGTAGGAGATGAGAAAGCCAGACTACCTCGGCCGCGGTATTAGCTAAAGCACTATACTCAGACTCAGTACTTGAATGGGAAACTGTGAGTTGCTTCTTAGCACTCCAAGAAACAAGATTTTCCCAAAGGCAGATGGTATAACCATATATAGAATGACGAGTCTCAAGACACCGCCTCCAATCTGCGTTGGAATAACCCAACACCTCAGACGATCGGTCTACGCAAAAAGACAGACCATAGTGTATAGTCCCACGAACATAACGGAGAATACAAGTTACTGCAGTAAATTAATCATCCCTAGGATCATGAAGATACTGACTAATAGAATTAACTGCAAAGGCAAGATCAGGACGGGTAATGGTAAAATACTGAAATACACCAACCAATGACCGATAAAGAGCGGGATTGGAAAATTTCCCTCTTAAACTATTGTGAAGCTGAGACTGTGGGAGAAAAGGCATAGAGATGGTAGCAGCATCAGTCATCCCAGCTTGGCGAAGAATATCACAATCGTACTTAGCCTGCCCAAAAAACAAACTTGAAGAAGTAGATTCTACCTCCAAACCAAAAAAGTAATGTAAACAACCCAAGTCCTTAATGGAGAACTCCTTATCAATTCTGGTGGCTGAGGATTCATTTTCAATGAGAATAATATCATCCACATAAACTAGGAGATAGAGAAGAGTAGTATCTCAAGAAAAGACAAAAAGTGAAGTGTCGGCTGAGCTGCAAGTGAAGCCAAGATGGCGGAGGTAAGTGCTGAAACACTGAAACCACACACGAGGAGCCTGCATTAAGCCATAAATAGCTTTCAACAGAAAAAAACATAATCAGGGTGATAATCATCTTGTATCAAACTGGTTGGGCTATGTAGACATGAGTGTCAAGAATGCCATTGAGAAAAACATTCTTGACATCCAACTAATAAACGGGCCAACGACGCATGGTAGTAATGACAAGTACAGTACGAACAATGGACGCTTTCACAACAGGGTTGAAGGTATGATCAAAATCAAATCCTGGAATCTGACAAAAACCATGAACAACCAGTCAAGCCTTAGGGCGATCAATAGTACCATGAGGACGGTACTTGAGACCGAAAACCAATTTGGTTCCAACCACATTTACATCTGGAAGGCGAGGCACCAAATCCCAAGTATGTTGGTGGCAAAGTGCATGCATTTCCTCGTCCATGACCGAAACCCAGCGAGGATCATAAAGATTCGAATGATAGACAAGAAACTGGGTCTGAGCAACTAGGGAAATAAGAAAACCAGATACCTCATAATCAGAGAAGGACCAAGAGCACCGAGAACCACCCATCATCCTGGTGGTCATCCGGTGCGTGCAAGAAAGTGCTGATCGAGGAGGAGAGGCTTCCACATGTTCAGCCTCGGTCAAAGGGTCCAGTGAGACAGAGGAGGTTTTTGGAGAAGATATCGGCTGGATAAGAGCTGGCAATACAACCACGAGCTGCTTCAAGTCTGAGGAGCTTATAGAATAGAGCGTATGACTCGATGGAGAAATCATTGGCAAAGAAGATGCCTAATTAGAATCTGGATCAGGGAAAGTAGAAACATTCAACACTGAAGGTGGAGAACCGATCGTCAAAGGAATAGATGAGGCAACGGGAAAACACGTCTCGTCAAATTGAGCATGCCGAGGGACATATATTTTTCCGGTAGAATGATCGAGACACCGAAAACCTTTATATTGTGAGATGTAGCCAATAAATACACACAAAATACTAAGAGGAGATAGCTTATGGTCGGGAAATGGGCGTACGAGTGGGAAACTCGACAACCAAATGTATGGAAGTTGGTGTATATGGATACCCGACCATTAATAACTTCAAATAGTGATTGTCCGCCAAGAATAGAAGTGGGCAACCAAATGAGAATCCTCTTTTTTCGCATGCTCTCCAAACTATCATCTTTCTCGGCCTTACCATTCTTTGTCATCTCCAATGTATTGAGAATCCTTCTTTTTCCAGATTTTCTGATCTTCGTTTTCCACCGACATCTATTTCTCCATTTTCCAAATCAACCCGTGCGTGTGTTCCATGCGCCCATGAAGTGTCGAACGTCCTCCAGCCTTAGCGTGTGTGTTCCACTGCACTTTGATGGCAGGTATATTAATGTCTTATTCTTTTCATTCATGACAACGTATTTCTTTTGTTTCTAAATGTTATTTATCATGGAAGACATTTTGTAGTATTGCAGAATATGCTGTGGAGAATTCAATCATCAAACCGACTTATACACTTACATATGAAAGTGTATCAGAGCTCATACACTTGAATCTGGAAGAAGAGACTGAATTGAGAATTCTCTCAGAGGCAGCTACACGACGACTCCAGTGGCTCCGCCAACATGTAGAAAAACTCTTCTTGATAGAGCAAATGACTTTGGTGGCCCCTTAACTATCATCATTCACCATCACCCCTTTTTAATCTTTTTTCAAATACTTTTGGCCCCTCAATATACAAAAATTGTTGATTTGTGGCAACTCCATCTAACGTTTTGTAAGTTGAGGGGCCAAAAGTGTTCAAAAAAAAGGAGCCAAAGGTGGACGATGGTGATAGTTAAGGTGTCACCGAAGTCATTTGCTCTTCCTGATATCTCACTAGTGCCTTTTCTTGATTCATTCTGAATTTTTTTCAAATTTTTTTCTATCATTTGAATCATTCATAGGACGCTTATTTTATTTTTGTTAATGTGTTCTATTTAGTTAATTTTGTTCTAAAAGTGTTTATACTACTTTCAATTGACATTTCACGTTGTTTGTTGGGGTTTATTTCATTTGATGTTTTATACACTTGTTTAGGTTGTTGTTCAATTGATGATGTTCAATAAATTTTCATTGATGTTTATATGCTTATATCATTTTTTAATTCTTATGCTATTGTAGTTGATGTTCTATTATGTTAGTGTTTATACTGGTTTCAATTGATGTTTACTTGTAGTTTAATAGTTGCAGTTGGTGTTTTATGATTTTCAGTTGATATTTTGTTAGTTGTAGTTGGTGTTTATGATTTTCAGTCTGACGATTATGTTGATATTTTAAAAAAATTGTTGATATTTATTTGATATTTTCTTTGATATTTATTGTAGATAGCAGCAAGAGGGAGAAGAATGGGGGAAATTGGGAAAATGTCTATGGGAAAGAATTGGGAAAAGATCCGTACAAGAGATTTGGAGAAGAATAGGGGAAGAATTGTACACCAGCTTGATGTCAAGAATGCCTTTCTAAATAATGTTCTTGATTCTCCGGTCTACATGGAATCAACTGGTTGATTACAAGGATCTGGTTTGCCCTGATTATGTTTGCCGCCTGCGTAAAACCATTTATGAGATTAAGCAGGCCCCTCGGGCATGTTTTGACAAGTTTAGTACCTATCTTCGGGATCTCGATTTTGTTTGCAGCATGGATTACACGTCTCTTTTTATCTTCTCTCGTGATACAATTCTTCTTTACCTGTTGGTTTATGATGACGATATCATTCTTATGAGGAATGACTCAACGACCATTCATCAGTCTATCACTCGTACTGTTCAAGAGTTTTCCATTAAGGACTCGGGTTCTCTACACTACTTTCTTGGAATTGAGGTTTCTTCCACTTCCACTGGCATCTTCTTGGGTCAGGTGAAGTTGGCCAATAAAAGAATGGAAAATGATGGAAAAGTGGCAGTAAAAGTTGACCAATAAGAGAAGGAAATATGGCTAGTAAAGGGGGAAGAAAGTTGGGGGAGAAGATACATACCAAGTGTGGTGGCCTCTTTGAAGAAGGCAGAGGATCTTATGCTCTGATAACATATTGAATGTTAAACCCAACAACCAAAGGGATGAAAGTTAGAATAAATAGGCTCTCACTAAAAAGAAGACCATAAGGTGTAGCTCCATCAAGAATCGGTGAGGGAAGCCAATTGATAATGTGAACCACAACCAAAAAAGCATCATCTCAAAAGGATAAGGGAAAATAAAAGTGAAAAAACATAGTAAGCCTCATCTCAGCAATATGGCGATGTTTTCTCTCAACACGCCCATTTTGTTCAAACGTATAGGGCAAGAAATTTGATGATGTATTCCCTTCGATGCAAAGTGAGTACCAAGCAAAGTGTTAAGGAATTCAGTGTCACCATTACTCTGAAAAATCTTAATACGAGATGAGAATTGATTTTCAACAAAGGCATCAAATTGCATATAATTGTTAGCAAAATCAGATTTTTGATGAAGGGGATAAAACCAAGAGAAACGTGAGTAGTCATCCACAAACAAAACATAATAAGATAATCCATTTCCAGATAAGACGGGTGAAGGATCTCATAAATCACAACGAACTAAATCAAGAACATGCATAGCACGTTTAGAATTCTCAACAAAAGATAATTTGTGACCTTTTGCCATAACACAGGGAGCACAAACGTGAGGTTTTGGTAATAAACATGAAACAGACAAAGAACCATTCTTAATAAAAAGATAAATAATTTTGTTGGACACATGTCCTAACCAAGCATGCAACAACTCAAAACATGTCATATTCTTGGACTGCTTGATAAAGGAAATTAAAGTATCTTCATCTCGATCAAGCACATATAAACATATAAGTTATCCTCGCTATGACGTCCGCCCATGACTGTCTTGGTTACTTTGTGCCAAATAATGAAAGAGCGATCATCAAATGTGATTAGAACACCAAGATAATTGGTAAGTTTACTAATAGATAATAAATTCTAGGTAATATCAGGAAAAACCAAGATATCAGATAAGCACAAAATAAGTGTAAGCTGAGAATCATCGATAGCAAAAATATAAATAGAATCATCATTAGCAATGGATACATAAGTATTACCCAAGTACGATGTGACACTCTCAAGAGTGGAAGAGGAGGAACTTATATGATTGGTGGCGCCCGAGTCAATGTACTAATCTGAAGTGACAGCCGCTGGTTCAATCTGCAAAGATGAATGAAATTGTTGGCAAGATGGGTGGAGTCGGATGGATGAGAACAAGACCAAAGCAACGGGATGCAACATGACCCAATTTTCTACATCGTTGGCAATAAAGAGCAGCTTGAAGTCAACGTGAAGATTACCACTAACAGGAGCTACGGCCATCACGAGCATGAGCAGAAGGTTGTCAAGGAAACCCGCCACCACGACGGATGAAAAAATAATCACCACGGGCGCGCGCGTCAGCCAAATGCGTCGCCGCCACGAGCTGCCTCCGCCAGCGTGTGATCCCAGCACTGCTAGTTGGAGATGGAGAAATGGGAAAAATAGTTGGACCAACCATTGGAACATTCGCGCCCTCCAGATTAGTCACAAAAGCCTCGTGGTCTTTGGCTTGAGCAACAACATGAAGGTAAAATGGAGTTGGAAAAAATTAACAAGAGGAGCCCTAAAATCTTTAAACTTGGCACCAAGGGCATTCACAAACCATAGAAACTAGTCATCATTCGAGACCAGAGCACCAATAGAAGATAGTTGCTCAAAAATATATTTGAATTTCAGATGAAGATCGTGAACAATACCCATTTTGCGAATGTTGAGAGCCTGACCACGAAGAGACATGATTTATGACTTGCTAAGATTCTGGTAAACTGATGAGAGAGTATCCCATATCTCCTTCTATGTTTCGCACCCGGAATTCTCGCCCATAGCATCCGCCGTGAGAGATGAGAAGAGGATGCTGCAAAGTCGGTGATCTTCAACGAGCCATGATTCATATTTTGCCTAAGTAGACTTAAATGCAGCCTGTGGATTCACCTTAGAAGTGTCGGATGCTCGAGAAACGGCCGTAGTGTAGCTTGTCGGAGTTGAATCCGACGGAGAAGGAACTAGCGGGTAGGGGCATGAGTCGTCCAGTGACTAAACAATCCATGTTGTTTAAGGACGTGGAGCGCTTGTCGTTTTCACAGCAATTAGTTGGTGGAGTCGAGCTTCATAGGCATCATCCGAATAAGGATACTGTAGGAAAGCTTTTTCTCAACCATGGTAGGAGACGCAAAATTTACTAGGAAAATGATAGGGAAAAGAAAAAAAAACAGAAGCTCAATAAGCTTTTGGGGAGACATGGCAGGTTATTGGTCACTAAAAGAATGGAAAATGATGGAAAAGAGAGCATTCAAAGTTGACCAATAAGAGAAGAAAATATGGCCAGTAAAAGGGGAGGAAAGTTGGAGAAGAAGGTATGGACCAAGTGTGGCGGCCGCTTTGAAGAAATAAGAGGATCTTAGGTTGATATCATATTAATTAACTCTAGTCAATTAGGGTTGTAGAATAACATGTTAATACATAGATGTCATGGTGTATAGGAATAAATAGACAATAACTTAACTCTGAAGAAACTTAGTAAATACTCCATCGTCTCAATATAAACTGCACAGAACCTTTTTTACGTTCTTCAAGAAACATGTTTGATCGTTGATATGTTTAACTACGTATAATAACGGTAAATAAAAAGTCGATATTCATAAATTATTTATAACGACGAATCCAACAATATCACATACGATTATATTATTGTTCATATATCTATTCAAATATTTGGTCAAAATTTGACAATAGTAAGTGTACACCTTATGATGGGACAGAGTAACTAATATTCCAACAAAGATTTGTCTAACATTTAACCTATCTCAGGGGAGATATCTCATTATTCTATTTACAAGATTATAATTTAGTTAACTCATTGAAGATGATTTGAAGATGGTTATTAATGAGAAAAAACGATGCGGCCGTGGGTGAAGATTCTTACTTGGAGGGGAAAAGGGGTTAAATTAGAAATGGATAAAAGCAGACGTCATAAATTATCTTTATTTGGTGCTCGACTGTCATTTGTTTTATTAAAATAAATAAGGGAAGCCCGTCCTATTACCTACGTTTATGTGATAGTTTTATCCGCAAGGGGAAAGAAATAAAACAAGGGTTGGAGAGAGTGTAACATGTCACCCCTCCCCACCTTGAAATTTGTTGCGTCGCTAAAGAAGTCGTTCCATTAGGTACCTTTGGAGCACACAATCTGAAGAATGGCCACAGCTCTGCTGGTCCCTTGTCAACTCTGCTTCAATCGCAGAGATGGCAAGTACCTTCCGCCCTCCAATTCAACCTCTTCTAGTCACCGTTTTAGCTTTAGAATTAGAGCCATAAAGGACAAAACTGAAGAAATCAAACCTCCCACATCTGCAGAAGAAGCAACAAACAAGTATGGACTGGAAGTTGGTCTTTGGAAGGTAAGATTCCCAATTGTTCTGCCAATTCCACAGTAGTCAATTATTGTGAAATTGTGGTAACTTATGTTTCCTCCATCCCATTACTTTAGTCAAAATTAACTTTATCACCATCTCCTGCGATTCTCTTTGACCATTAATATAGCTGGATACGAATACCAATTAAGCATAAAAATTGATATTTAAAAAATAGATGTTAAAATGAATCATGTAATATTTCATACTCGTAGTATTAATGTTCAAAATTTACTAAATTTGAATTTGAAAAAGAAAAAAAGGACCCATAGTTGTTGGAGGGATTAATTGTGGTGCTGATGTTTGTGTTTTGCAGATATTGAGCAGCAAGGATGATGGAGAAGAGAAGGAGAGAAAATCAAAAGGGGAAGAAGCCAAGGAGCTGTTGGCGAAGTATGGAGGAGCATACTTGGCCACTTCCATTTCTCTTTCTTTGATCTCCTTCACCCTTTGCTACGCTCTAATCTCTGCGGGAGTTGATGTTCCAGCTCTGCTGCAGAAGCTAGGCATTTCCAGCAATGAAGCTGGGGAGAAAGCGGGAACATTTGCCTTGGCTTATGCTGCACACAAAGCTGCATCTCCCATCAGATTCCCCCCTACTGTTGCTCTTACACCTATTGTTGCAGCCTGGATTGGAAAGAAAGTTGACAAAAAGGATTGATTCCCAATACAACTTCTGTGCACCATTTCAGTATTAAACCATGTCTTGATTGTATATTTATTATTATTATTATAGTTATATGAAAAGAAATCAAGTTATCCTTTGAAGAGAAGCTATGGTAACTGATAATGGTCACAATAGATCTAGTGAGCATTTACAGGAGCTAATATTGGATTACTCTAACCAAGTCGGTAAATTATTGACACATGATAACAAACTGTACAATGAACCTCCAGCCTCTCTTGTCTTTGACCTCCTCAACACCCATTTACAACACTGTCCTGTGTGTGCACTTCCCAGGGCATCGACAGGGGGAGTTAGAACTTCTGTACTGAGTCCATAATTTCCTACCATTGTTTCATCATCTACCTGCCTGAAGCTTTTGTTGAAGAAGTCATCTCTACCATTCGCGGGGGTGATGGAGTTCGCGTACATGCAGTACTCGCAGTGGGCATGACATTATTCTCCAGGGTTGTGCCCAAGCCATCCCAATCAACCCCCGCTATAGTTATGAGTCAGGGAAATAGGCACCAATAGTTCACAACCGTTTTTATCTATGAAAAGACAGTAAACAAACAGCACAAAGAAGCAAGATTCAATACAGAAACCATGGAGGATACATTCAGTTCTCCACATGTCTGTGATGCTCACATCAGCATCTGACAAAAGCCAGTAATCTGCATCACTCTGCAAAGAGGAGAAGAAGAAAATTAAATAACTGTTAACAGGCTTCATCGTAGTATTCTCTTGGAATTTTCTTAAATGAAACGGCATATATATCAGGTTGTAGTTCTAGGCGTCTGAATACTTGTTGCTTGAAATGGTGCTTAGAAAGAATTCATCAATAGTTGAATGCATCGAAGCATGTTTAGGCAAGACAAAAACTCCATGGGCTCATTCTCTTGAACACTGATGGTAGAGAATGAGAATTGACACATGCAGACTTACATCAACCTCTGGGACAATCTTCATTATCCCAC
>JAULKM010000007.1:6274307-6285024 GCA_032355605.1 Rubia tinctorum
ACAAAATTGTGTACAATTTCCATATAAATATAGCATAATTTTATTAGTTATTAGAACTATAAATTATATTATATATTTTTATTTATAGATCCGTGCATCGGCACGGGTATTACCTAGTTAAGTACTGAAAATGAAAGATCAAGTCTGGTAGTAAAAACTCGTGCATTGCGCGGAAATGTGAGAAAAATTGATTCGTAAATTTCTCAGACCTGTATCTTGACCCACGAGAAAATATTATGACCCGGAATCATTAATTCTCCAATTAGTTATGCCCAGCACCACCCAAAAAAGTTGTATTTGCACACAAATCCCTCCTTCCTCTCCCAATTTTCTTTATTTATATTTAGAACCCAATGTCTAATTAAATTTCATTATATTGCACATTAATCTTTGGTCTCACTGCGAGACGGTCTCGCACAAGACTTTGTCATTGCAAGGATATTTAAATTACATGTCAACCAGACTGATCATCTTTACTATTACAGATTGGAGATCCAATAAAAAAAATGTAACATCAATAACTATAATACCATTTGATCCAAAAACACGATCTATATTGTCAAAACTGTAAACATTTTGAAAAATACAAATTGAGAACATGACTCTTTATAGAGAAACACAAACAAAAATGCAAAAACACGATTTATACAACCAGATCGAACAAAATACATCGACATGAACAATTAAATCGAGTGATCATTATGAACATACCAATCTAATTTATCAGTCAAAGAACAATACGAGTGTATGGAGGTAAATCCATACTTATTCAATAACATGAACACTAAAAAACTATCAATTAAAAAAATTAATGTTTTCCCATCTACCATGATGGGAAAATGGGAAAAAGAAGAAATTTTGGTTTTCGAGAGGGGAGGGATTGCGGGGGCGGTAGGATTTTAAGAGTATTTCACAACTGGAAATCTGAATTAGCTAGCCTGGTTGATGCAGATCAACAAAGGTAAGGATGGAGCCAATTGTTGAGAATGGCTACAGCTGAAACATTGCATAAAATATGAAAATGGAGGAATGATGTATATTTTGGGAGTGTATTATTTTTATATAAATATATAGTATCTTTTTACTTATATGATGAATTACTAAAATTTAAAGTTAACTAACATATTTTCAAAATTAAATTTAGTTTTTTTATATATGTTACGTGTTATTTTATACCTATATTTTTAACTAAGAATACTTTTGCTCTTCCTTTTAAAAGACATAATCTTATAAATTTAATTAAATAATTATTGATTCATCATCAACAGATGTTTTATTTTCTTACCACTATATTTTTTATAACGTGAATTATTTCTATTCAACCATTAAAATTTTCCTACTAAAATACATATATCATTTTCGTTTAAATACAAAATAATCAATTATTGTGTTAAAAAAGATCATTTTGTTTTTATATATTATAAAATTGACAATTTACAAATATATTGATTTATTTTAAAAAGTGGATCTCCGAACAGACAGCATGTACATAATTTTATGGACATGACACTTATTTTTTTACATTATACGTATACTGCATTTGTTAAATTATATAATAAATTTAGAAATAAAAAATGAAAATGAAAAAAATTTATATAATAAATTTAGAAAATAATTTTATATTATTTTTTTATTTTCAAATACATATTATTACTTGTTTTAACTTTTAAAATAAATTTTATTAAAAAAATTACAACATTTAAGGTAAAAATAACGGTGGATTGTCTATAAACGTATAGAAAGACCGTCTTTCATAAGATTTTCTTTATTTTAAATATTGCATTGTACATAATTCTCATTAAGATATGACAAGATTTTATTACTAATTAAAATTATAAATTATATTATATTTTTCATTTTCTATTATAATTCGGGCATCGTGTTAATATTTGGACGTAATTCAATAGGAATAACCAATTGAAACCAAAACAGAACTACTAGAGGAATTTATGAACACGTTTTTGTTTAATGGAAATAAGTGAAATTAAAACCTGAATTCATAGAAGTGAGCCCGCAATCATACAATACTTTTCCGATTCACTCTATAGGCTTCGGAAAACCCTAATGGCCTAATACCTTTCCGATTCCTCTGGGCTTTCTATAAATAAGGCATGTCGCTGTTAGTAGAGCGCATATCAAACCGCCTTACATTTCTCCAGTTCCCTCTGCGAATTGAAACACCCCTTTTCTCTGTCGACGTTTCCCCTTTCCTCCTAGGGTTTTTAAGCTATCGGCGGGGCATCAGCCTTAATAAAATAAAAGTACGTTTCCATTTTCACAAGTAGAAAGATGATTGATTGAAGCAGACAAAGAGAGTATGACTGGAGCGAACCAAGAAAATGTGGCGGGATCGAGCCCTACCAAATGTTCTCTTTCTATCTATACTGCATCTTCCATGAACGAAACCAAGAGGAAAGCAGATAGTAAAATACTTGCAACTTTCATCTCCAGACTAGGAGCTGGGTTTGCAAGAGGTCGATCACTAAAGTTGAAAGGATTCAAGAAACGACAAAGGCTTTGTTCGCCAAGGGCGGAGAGCTCTCCCGTCTTCAAACTCAGTCCAAGGCTAAAGATGCGAGGATTCAAAAAATACAAAGGCTCTGTTCGCCAAGGAACAAGAAATTGCTGGTCTACAGGCCGAGTTTAGGGCTAAGGATGTGAAAATTGACCAAGTCACATTGGCTCTTTTCGACACGGACGCAGAAATCGATCGTCTACAGGATGAGTCGAGTGCGGGAGATGAAAGAATTCAAGAAATGGACGAGGCTCTGCTGGCCAAGGATCAAGAAATCGATCGTCTTCATCCACAAGCTGAGTCGAGTGAGGAGGTGAAAGAATTCAAGAAATGACACAGGCTCTGCTTGCTAAGGACCAAGAAATTGATCGTCTACGTGCTAAGTCGGTCGCTGAGGAGGAAAGAATTCAAGAAATGACCAAGGGCCAAGAAATCGATGAATTGAGAAATCGGAAAACGACTGATTCGGAACAACAAATCCCCCAATCGGGTGCCGGATTCTGGAAATGGCAAAGGCCTTGGACCAAGGAAGACCTTAGACTCTTCTAATGAAGAGTGCGTGTGCTTCTTCTTGTTGATAATATTGTTACTCTGAGATGTAGGACAAATGGATTCTTTGATTTTGTGTATGGACTAATGAAAGAAAAGCCTTTTTGCCTATGTTATTCTTCATTCATACTTTCTTCTGCACTTGTTTAGTTGCATTTTCAAGGCTGTTTGTTCATTCCTCTGTTGGTAATTAGCCAAAGGTAATAAAACTGAATCATTAGTAGAATCTAGTCTTTTTAATAAACAGCGAACAGAGAGTACTCATTAACACTGTTTCCATTTCCAAATGCATCCATAGTTCTTGTAGACCCCAAATCCTCCATCGACATGAGACCATCTTACGATGAAGGTGGCAGAGTGCTCGGGAAAGTCCAGGTTACAGGCCGTGGCGGCCACAGAAATTCAAGACCCTGCATTATGGATGAAGAAAGGATCATACAGTCTGATACAGCTATAACAACGAACAAATCAGAAAGAGCAAGAACAGGTTCAGAATAGGGAGAGCAAATAAATCACATTCACTGGGTAAAGCAGGAAAAGTTGCTGTTGAAAAAAGAAATATCTTAAGAAGAATCTAAGATCTGATGCACGAAAACTTAACAGATTGTCCATACTTGAAAGTTTCATTGCTCGCCTTCTTCACTAACAGTTTGAAGCTCCTCTGCTACCACGGTGGGGAATGTTTCTAGCAACCGTGATTGTTCTGATGGGTTTTGAAGCAGTTTCCTTTGGTCCAAGTAGTCAAACAATGTACATTGTAGGTTAAGGTACACTATTGGGTGTTATAACGGAGAAAGGTAAACTTTAAACACAATTTATCAAGACGAGGAGCTTATAATCACTTAGCTGACTTCATAATCACAATGGAAAAGGATATTGTTGTCTTCGGCCTTTTTCATTGGCCAGAGCAATGCGCGTGTCCAGGAACTTCAGTTCTCTAGCAATCCACTGACAAAAAGAAAAGATAAATAAATACATTAAGACTGCAAAATTGTAAAACATCCAAGTAAAATGAGCAAATCTGATCCCATAGAGAAACAACAGCAAATGATTTAACTATTTCTGCTCTGTGAATGCTTATTTGTGAAGTGAATAATCATAGGTTTGCACATTTCTTGCATATGTGATTATCGATGAACATGCAGGTATACACAGAGTAGCAATTAGCTAAAACTTGAGGATAGCAGCATGTCAGATTTCAAATCTGATCTCATTCTGTGCTTGCTTGAAGTTTAAGAAGTTTATCAAGACACATACGTGCTTTGTTATGTCGACATGCAGACTCTTGGCCTTCTTTTGAAGCTCAGCCTGTGGAAATGAAATCCAATGAGATGTCAGAGAATCAAAAGGAAAAACCTACAAGACTTGCATACATTCCATGTTGAGCGAGAAGAACACGCCCTGTGCAAGAGCTAATTATCAACCAATGCACCGAAGAGTCACTCTGTCCATCAATAGCCTAGTTTATGTCATCTGTGAAAATGTTTTACATGCTAATTTTATTGGATTCCAAATAAAACTCTACTGCCCCAATGATCAAAAGGAGATATTTTTCAAGGAAAACAAAAACAAAACACATACTATCAACTTTCTGCTAAAAGTGAAGATTAATGATAAGCTTTACATATATAGAAACTTATTAGAAGAGATTTGAAGACACTTGATATCACTTACTACTGTGGGCTTCGGAATCAAGCCATCCTTCACTTTTTGAATTAATTCCACACATTCTTCCTGCGAAGAGGACGGAAACAATTATATGTGAAAAGCATTTAAGTGAAACAACACGTCAGATGAATTCTAGAAAAATTCAGAGTACAGGTTCTTCCCAATTTTTAGAAAGTGAAGAAACTTCAACCTAGCTACAAATAGTCTCTCCCACACCATAAACAAAAAAAAATCATGTTATAAAGATATGGTGGAATAAGAATAGGACACAGAAAACTACAGATTCAAATAATTACAAATGATTAAGATTACCTCCTCGAAGTCACCATCTGATAGTGAACTCAGACGAATCTCTGTTGGCATCTTGGACACAAGAAGGATCATCTCCCCACTGCTGTCCCCACCTGTACTTCTCTTTGCACCTGAGAATACATTCATATCCACCAAGCAAACAATCAGAATCTCAAAGTTTAGGCAGACAAAAATTTCATCCAAGAATACAGATTTTGATGAAAATTAAAATGTGTTGTAGTCTATCACTATAGTATAAGTCATTTCGATGTGACTTAGATATAAAACATAGAGAAATAGTATCTAAATGAATCACGATAGCCAGAAAATGATATCATTATCTATAAAGCTTGATATTGGGGTATCTTGGCATGATACTAACTCCAAGTTTGTTCACTAGTTATAGCTGAAAATTTTCTATAATCAATCACATATCTTTCCAGAACGGTTTATGCAAGGTTTCTTTACTATAAGGGTTCATGATTCAAGGGGTGCAACTTAGTGATGTACTTGAAACTGAGAGTTCAGCATGAATCATGCAGATGCTGCTATAGGTCCACTAGATTATGGTGCCAGAAGTTGAAATTTGAAAAGCATTTCATCAAAATACCTGTGACCTGTAACTGTAAGAGCTCAAATTGATGTTTCCAAGAATAATCCTTAGGATCCGTCTTTACTCTAATAAAACTTCCCGTCACTTTTTCTTGAAATGCTTCTGGATCCTTTGATAATTCTTGTAATAAGTTCATTCTCAAATATAAAAGCTTGATGTTTTCAGCCACTATTGCCGCAAAACTACTTTTTGATGTGCGACAAACTGACTTACCTTTCAGGGAATCATTCTCCTCTTTCGAATTTCTTCTAGGTTTACAAGCCACAGAGGTATCTTTCTTCTCTAGGAATGTCATTCTCTTCTCCCCCTCCTTGTCCTCTTCCTCCTCCTCTTCCTCCTCCTCTTCCTCCGCGTCCTCTTCCTCTTCCTCTTCCTCTTCCTCTTCCTCTTCCTCTTCTGATGCAACATGATTAGCAAAATGAGGATTTAACAAGCTACCAATCCTGCACTTGTTTAAAACTTTCATCTCAAAAAGACTTTGAAGCTTTGCGTCACACAAGATCATTTTTGATGACTTCTTCTTGGGATCAGATAATTTATTCTTTTTGGCATATGCTTTTATCAGGTTCTCCACCTGGAGCTGACCTAGCTCTGTAGTAGTGTCTTCACCAATTGATTCCAGAAAGCTTATGAGACGAGTTGATCCCCACCCAGTGAACTGCATTTCCTTTGATTTAACCTTTTTAGCCTTCTTAGCTGGTGGCTGACCCTTGAAATCCTTTTTGCCTTTAGGTTTCACGTCTTCTGTAACTTCCCCCTCGACCTCATAATCGGATCCAGAATCATCTTCTTCACCATCAAGAAAATCCTCCACGTCAAACTCTCCTTTCTTTGCTCTCTCTTCAGCAGCACGGACATCTTCTAGAGTGAGACAATTTTTCTTCTTAATCTCCAAGTAATAATCCATAAAGAGTCCTTCATATGTTCTCATATCTTTAAAATCCACTGTCTCCTGCAAAGAAGACAATGTGGTGAAGCATACAAACAGAATAAAAAATGAGTACTTCAAAGTATCACTTGAATGTAACTGATGTAGATACAAGTATGGAATATGGAAGTGGTAAGCCACTCCAAAACTGGAACAGCAACCACTACTCGTCGTAAACAGAAAAACCTAACCAGAGATATAGGGAAATAAGTTCCATATAGGCCATAACCTTATATACCCACGCTGTGCTGCTTGTGCATTACTAAAACAAACCCCTAACATAACATTTGGCAACAGATAAACTACATTGGAGAGTCAAACATGTGTGACTGATTAACTAGCAATAACTGCAAAAGGCATGGTGAATTTGGTTCGCTGAAGAGGTGACAGATAATTAAATAGCAACCAAAAGGTAAATTTTTATGATGTCATAGCTGTTTTTGCTAACTGTTTAAGTAATAAAACATTTCTCATGTACGGAACTGTTTTGATTATCATCATAAAAACCAAGGTTTGAACGAGATTGGTTTATTACCATCAGGAACAAAAACATGAATATACTTTTGAAAGTCTGTTTTAGATTTTTGTTCAAGAAACACAGCCTTTGGATTTACATAAAGCAATCACAAGCATCCATGTAATACAGAAGCAAAAATATCTAAGCATTATTATCCAAGTTCCAACAATCTTACAACAGCTATATAGTAAGATCCCCAGCTCCATCATTCTTAAACTAGACTTACATGTTTATTTATTCGAAAAACAAAAAAAAAAAGTGGAGCCATGTTATAGTGAAACACATATGTGAGTTAAAAGTTATGAATGCTTCAGACATGGAAACTTCAAGTAAGCAATTGAAAAGAAGAAGATGAAGGTGGAAAGCAAACACAAGATACTTGGATCTAAAACTATACAGCCAAAAATGCTTGGTTAATTCTGTTTATCAACGATGCAGGTTAGGAAACCTAGAACAAATACACTTTAGCACCATTAGCTCACCACAGACTTCAGATAGAATCACACACATACAAACAATCAACCCAAGAGAAAGTTCCAGAACATTTAATCAGATCAAAATGTATCCTCCCTAATGCCCTAAACAATCGTTTACCACTCGTGCGGGATGAGAAACTACTTGAAAACCAAAAATTCCTCGAATCATAACTCAACCTGACTCAAATAGTCATTTCAATATCAAATTTGGATATTTTCTAAATTTACTGTCTCATGAACTATCAATAGACTTCACTTATTGCATAGGGGCTGGCCTTCCTAAATTACAAATTAAATTTATTCGAAACAACAAACAACTCATTCAGTGAAACTGTGAATGGTTAGATATATTTAGAAATCAAAATTATGAACATGTGTTCTTTCATACCCCATCAGAGTCAACATCCCGGTTTTCTTCAATCATTGATACCATCTTCAAGCAATGAGAACAAAACCCTGAATTCTGTTTGACAACCACAAACTCGGCTGTAGGGCTGCACTTTGGGCATACCGCCTTGGGACAGCAATAGCAATGAAAAAAAGCTTCTCTTTTGCATAAGCAGCAAAAATGCCATTCTGAAACAAAAGAGGAAGCATAATAAAGTATTGTAACAAGGAGAAAATAAAGGTAAAGACAATCCTATAGTATATGATAATTAAGTGACTCAAGGGGAGCATGAAACTGTAAAGATGGTCTGGTTGTACAAGATCAGCATGCGTGCTGGAGAGAAATAAGAATTAAATAATCATTGGTTGCAGTCTTGCAGAAATTATGGATTATGAAAGCTACCAATTTTACTCTACTCTAGCATTCCCCAAATCCTTTTCTACAATATAAATATGGGAACTTCAAACTATTATGCACAAAAGCTGAAATTAGTTCAATAAAAGTACTGTGTTGCAGATGAAAATGCTAAAGAATTTCGAGAGGCTTACTGAAATTCCAAGGCTCCTTAGTATCCGTAAATGATTCGTCCTTCTCAACACAATGCGTATGGTAAGATTTAAAACAGTCTCTAAACGGAAAAAAAAATCCATAAGAAAAAATATAATTAGTAAACAGATATACTTGGTGATAACATTGCAACTTGAGGCATTAAATACTCCAATTTTTACTACTAAAACATTCAAAATGTGATAGGAAAACCTTTGAACAATTTTAGAACAATTGCAGGAGAATATGGTAAACTAAACCTGGAAACCTAGCACAGTGCAGAAGATGAAGTTTTAAAAAATGACGTGGAAGGGACAAGATAACCAAAACTTCTATGAAGAAATTAGTCGTCCAAATACATCACAGCTTCAATTAATCAGTGTTTTCTGCTACAGAGATATCTTTAATAAACTTGAATGCAAAATTCAGAAAGGCTCACTCGTACATTCAAAGTCCCAACGACACCAATCTAAAGGTGCTATTACTGGTTTATATAGACATATGAAACTCTCTCTATATTGCATAATATGCTGAAAAAACTTATTAAGCAACTATCAATTCCGCATCTTATAAATGTCAAGGAGAAAGAAGCATCTCAAGGGCACATAACAAGTGGAATAAAGCAACAAATCGTGGAATTTTAAAGTGAATGAAATATAAAACCAACATCCCAATTAATTTCCATCTTCAACTAATGACTCCAGTCTTCCTTTCTTGAATTGGCGAACAAAATCAACACCATTCATCAGCAAGAACACACAAACACACTTGAAATAAGAAGCACAACCCTGCAACTGAAATGAGGAGGCTAATACATCATACATACCTAGAAATAAACTCCAAACGATTATTCAAGGAAAAAACAAAGAAACATGGAATTAATTCTCTTAATGGAACATAATATAACACATTAGCGTACGGCCACAAAACCAGCAAGAGGGCACAAAACCTCTGATTATTTCAAAGAAACTCACCTGTAATCGCAAATGCGGACATCTCCACCATCTTTGCACACAAAACACCAATCCTCTGAATCCCTCTCCTTAACCACCAAAGGCTTTCTTCCTCTCTTCTTCATCTCGAGCTAAGAAAATCGCTCCCCTGTTGTATCCTTCAAACAGTAACACAAGCACAATGTTAGCATCAAAAGCCCATCATTCCATTCCCCTCTAAACATCAAAAGCAAAAGAACCCAAATGATCCATGCAAAACAACACACACAGAATCACAGGGTCCTTGAACAACAAAATGGGGATTACTGAAGAACACGGGGTCCTTAATGTCACTGAATTAAGATCCTATTCGCAAGTATAAATTTAAAGCTTACTCTAAACACAACAAATAAGCTGATAAAAAGAAACACATCAATTAAACATTTGGATCCACAAACAAACAAAATCAGTGAAACAATCACCAATATAACAGAAGTAACCATGAGCCAGGCAAATCGAGATTGGAAAGGGCAGAACTTTATAAAGCATAACAACTATAAATGGATGCAGGTAGCTTCTAATACCGTTTTTCCACTCCCATTAAAATGCATGTACCTGAAACCATTCCAACAGAATCACTATCAATGAGAATCACTCCCATTAAAATGTCTGTACCTAAAACTGCATGTCTGGGATCTAATTGCAAAAAAAATTCTTATAAGTTTCTGAGACAATAATCAAATGCCTTATGTGCTGATACAGAAACTGAAAAACGCTTACAGAAATTAAGGCCAAAAGGGAAAACAGATACAAAAATTTGAATTCAGCATCGCTTTGGTTGAATTTATTGGTAGAATTGACAAGATACCCTGCCAGGAAGTAGATAGAATAACCTCCATGAATTCGTAGATAACCTACGACCGCGACAACGCGGTGGAAGGCGCCACAGCCACCGACAACAGAGGCTTCTGCTTCTTGGCAATGGAGAACGGAGCTCTTCTCCCAAGACGTCGTGGCATGAGGAAATAATTGGAATGGAGGTCTTATGCGAAAAGGAAATGTAGAAATGCACTGACAATAAATTATTAGCCTGAAAGGACTTCCAATACAGTCAACATCATTGGCAGTGTTGATGACTACAAGAATTTATCAATAAAAAAGGTAAGGGCAGACTAAACTAAGGTTCTTTGTGATGCATCAGAGTGATTTAAACATACAGTTCATCTACAAACTAAATAATGACAATCACTTTGAAACAAGATAGTACTACTAATGGCAGTAAGACAACAAATAC
>JAULKM010000007.1:6293461-6307714 GCA_032355605.1 Rubia tinctorum
AATCGCAAATGCGGACATCTCCACCATCTTTGCACACAAAACACCAATCCTCCGAATCCATCTCCTTAACCACCAAAGGCTTTCTTCCTCTCTTCTTCATCTCGAGCTAAGAAAATCGTTCCCCTGTTTCCTGAAAGATCCAAAGCCCTTAAAGCAATATTAGCTTGTCTAACACCATCAAATGCTTTGATTCCATCTGCAGTTATTGCATTAGCTCCAAAATACACTTCCTTTGCAGTCTGAATGAAGGGGAGAGTAAGTAACAAACAATGCAGTACTGGGATTAGAAATTTCTCAAGTTAACTGTAATGCAATTTTTCCAGCATTAAACATCACTATTGCTCTCAGAAGTGGTGCTCTGATTCTTTTTTCGAAATGGAAAACAATTGCCAAAACGGTTACTGTGCAGCATACCTGGTTGTACACTAAGTTCTCAGCTAGAAAATAAAGCCCATCATTGCCAAAACCACTCCCTACCACCACTACGACACCGCTGTGCCACATCCGCCACTAAGCAACACAATCGCGCCACCCAACCCCAGCCCCAACACCACCCAAATCGAACCCGCACCACCCATCCCCAACCCCGATACCCCCAAACCCAGCCTGCGCCACCCAGCCCTAGGCTCGACGCCACCTAAACCCATCCCTACGCCACCCAACTCATCCTCGACGCCACCTAAACCTAAGAAGAAATCAAAGAATCAAGAAGAAGAAGAAATCGACGAGAAATCAACAAAGAAATGACAATTGAATTGAATGAAAGAAGGGCTGAAGAAAATTGAATTGAGGACCATGCTAGCAACACCAAAACGGCATCGTTTTACGCTGCCACCATAGATGCGAGGATGGAGACACCTGGCCGAGGGGAAGGCGAAGATGGTGACGCAGGGGTAGAGCCCTTCATCTTGCTCTCTTGGAAAGAATTTGGCGCAAACAGGAGGGATGAAAAGTCTGTACAGACAAAATTGAGAACAAAAAACAAATAATGTAAAAGGACACTCCTAGCCCTGACGACGGTTGTGTCAACCATTTGGTTTTGAAGAATTTCTATTAAAGTTTACCGGGAGATTAAGACAGTCTCTAAACGGGAAAAAAATTCATAAGGAAAAAATATAATTAGAACACGGGTATAATTGGTGATAACATTGCAACTTGAGGCATTAAATAGTCCAATTTTTACTACTAAAACATTCAAAAGGTGATAGGAAAACCTTTGAACAATTTTAGAACAATTGCAGGAGAGTATGGTAAACCAAACCTGGAAACCTAGCACAGTGCACAAGATGAAGTTTTAAAAAATGATGTGGAAGGGACAAGATAACCAAAACTTCTATGAAGAAATTAGTCATCCAAATACATCACAACTTCAATTAATCAGTGTTTTCTGCTACAGAGATGTCTTTAATAAACATGAATGCAAAATTCAGAAAGGCTCACGCAGACATTCAAAGTCCCAATATGACACGGTACCAATCTAAAGGTACAATTACTAGTTTATATAGACATTTGAAACTCTCTCTATATTACATAGTATTCTGAAAGAACTTATTAAGCAACTATCAATGCCGCATCTTATAAATGTCAAGGAGAAAGAAGCATCTCAAGGGCACATAACAAGCGGAATAAAGCAACAAATCGTGGAATTCTAATGTGAATGAAATATAAAAACCAACATCCCAATTAATTTCCATCTTCAACTAATAACTCCAGTCCAACTGATTACTTCCTTCCTTGAATCAGCAAACAAAATCAACACCATTCATCAGCAAGAACACACAAACACACTTGAAATAAAAAGCCCAGCCCTGCAACTGAAATGAGCAGGCTAATACATCATACATACCTAGAAAGAAACTCCAA
Source organism: Rubia tinctorum (assembly GCA_032355605.1). Taxonomy (NCBI): domain Eukaryota; kingdom Viridiplantae; phylum Streptophyta; class Magnoliopsida; order Gentianales; family Rubiaceae; genus Rubia; species Rubia tinctorum. The sequence continues at coordinate 6,295,325 of JAULKM010000007.1, forward strand.
ACGATTATTCAAGGAAAAAACAAGGAAACATGGAATTAATTCTCTTAATGGAACATAAGATAACACATTAGCGTACGACCACAAAACCAGCAAGAGGGCACAAAAGCTCTGATTATTTCAAAGAAACTCACCTGTAATCGCAAATGCGAACATCTCCACCATCTTTGCACACAAAACACCAATCCTCCGAATCCCTCTCCTTAACTACCAAAGGCTTTCTTCCTCTCTTCTTCATCTCGAGCTAAGAAAATCGCTCCCCTGTTGTACCCTTCAAACAGTAACACAAGCACAATGTTAGTATCAAAAACCCATCATTCCTCTCCCCTCTAAACATCAAAAACACAGGAACCCAAATGATCCATGTAAAACAACACACATACAGAATCACAGGGTCCCTTAACAACAAAATGGGGATTACTGAAGGACCCAAGTGAGGAAATTTATGGGAAAAAGCAAAATGGTGTTACCTGGGGAACTTGGGAAGCTAAAGCACAAACTGTGGGTGGGGAAATGGAACTGCTCGTATGGTGAGTTGCACTGTTACGCTCACCAAAAGCACCGCATTTTTTCGTGTTCTCTCTCTCTCTCTCTCTCTCTCTCTCTCTCTCTCCTCTGTTCTGTTGTGGTCTTTTGTTTCTTTCATCAGTGGAGTATTCCCATATCCTAGCCTATTATTTTTCCTCCCATAAGTTTCTATTATTTGACCTCGTATTTAATCACACAGCACAATTGTATAAAATTTTAATTTCAAAAATACATAAATTATTTCAAATTTGATAATGTCTCATGTAATAAAAGTATTATTACTTAATTCATACATTAATTAAATTATATAACTAAACGTATCTGAAAAAATATGATAAAATGCAACGAAAAATATCCTAAGATAAAAATATGTATTTAAGAAAAATAAAAAATATCTATTCAAATTAGAGATTTAGTGTAACTCTTTATCTTTTTCTATATTTTCAATCTGTAGACCTAGAAGAATCAACAAAACTACCTTTCTCTGTTCAGGACCGACGTAAAAAAATTATACATTTAATGTAAGTTTGTAAATAATATAGATGAGGCACAAAAAAAAGAGACAAAATAATGGATGGTCAATTCCTTCTCTGTTCATAACAAACGTAATAAATGATACATTTAATGTAGGTGTATAAATAACACAGAATGTGACCAAAAAAAGAGATACAACACGATGGATGGTCAATATCTTCTCTGATCATAACAAACGTAATAAATGACACATTTAATTTAAGTTTATAAACATTACAGAATGAGGCAAAAAAAAGAGATAAAATAATGGATGGTCAATACCTTCCTTTTTTCTTTGTTCAAAACAAATGTAATAAATGATACATTTAATATAAGTTTATAAATGGCACATAATGAGGCACAAAAAGGAGATACTTTCAAATACTCAGCTAAAATATATATGTTTTATTTTTCTTTCAAAACTAACCTTTCATTCATGTACCACAATACTTACTGGTAACTTTAAAGAAGTTGATTAGTGGTACAAATACTCACATGATTACTTGTTTCAAAAGTCCATGTTTTAAAAGTCCGTGTGTACCTTTCTTGTTTTAATCAATTTATTTTGAGATAATTTGTAAGAAAATTATAGATAGGAGGAATTTGCATTGCATACTGCTTAATAATGTACTAATCAAGTATAGTGGAATGAAATGTTCTTGGTTCAATCCATAATTGTCTTGTTGAATTAATCGGGTAAAAAACACGTCTTATTGAACTATTGAATAAAGAGTTATCAAAATTTATCAAAATATTAAAAAATTAAATAAATATTGTAATATTATATTATTTATACTGAGATTTAAATTTTATTAATATATTATATTTATATTATATTTTCTAATATACGATTAACTATTATTAGTGTGCCCCTACTGAATTTATTTTCTGATTCCACCACTGACATCGATATACTTATTACATTAGCTAAAACTTATTTGTTCTTGTTTATTTCTATTGCAACAAGATGGACTTTAACAAGGCTACAAATGGACCAACTATTAAGTTTTGGATGGAAATTTATTTTACCTATTTCTCTAGGTAATCTATTGTTAACAACTTCGTTCCAACTTTTTTCATTGTAAAATAATATTCTGTATTCATAATTTATCTCGCTTCATCGCATTACTATTGTTCACTCTACTTTTTTAAAATCAAATTTAATAAACTATAACCATTAATATAAGTTAGTATATACATAATAAAAATATCATGTGAAATATTGTTATATTCATCTCTCTTCCCTCTTTTCTGTTGTTGTCTTTTGTTTCTTTCTATTAGTGAGTACTTCCCATTTCCTATCTTATTATTTTCTTCCCTTAATTTTCTATGCATATTTGACCTCATACTTAATCACACAGCACAATAGTATAAAATTTTAATTTCAAAAATACATAAATTATTACAAATTTGATAATGTCTCATATAATAAAAGTATTATTACTTAATTCTACATTAATTAAATTATATAATTAAACGTATATGGAAAATTATGAAAAAAAATCAAAGAAAAATATTCTTACTAAGATAAAATGTGTATTTAATAAAAATAAACAATTGCTATTCAAATTAGAAATGTAGTGTAACTCTTTTATTTTTCTATATTTTCAATATGTAGATCTAGAAGAATCCACAAAACTATGGATGATCATACCTTCTCCGTTCAGGACAGATGTAATAAATGATACATTTAATGTAAGTTTATAAATATCATAGAATGAGGCACAAAAAAGAGATATAAAAGAATGGATGGTCAATGCCTTTTCTGTTCATAACAAACGTAATAAATTATACATTTAATGTAAGTTTATAAATAACACAGAATGTGGCAAAAAAAAAGATACAAAACAATGGATGGTCAATACCTTCTTTGTTCATAACAAACGTAATAAATAATACATTTAATGTAAGTCTATAAATAACATAGAATGAGTCAAAAAAAGAGATATAAAACAATGGATGGTCAATACCTTCCTTGTTTAGAACAAATGTAATAAATGATACATTTAATATAAGTTTATAAATGACACCTAATGAGGCACGAAAAAAATACTTTCAAATACTCAGCTGAAATATGTATGTTTTATTTTTTCACAATGGTAGCTCTTTGGACCCTGTTCTCCGGAGTTTATTTGAATTTCATTTCAAATCAGTATGTTTATATTTATTTTAATTCAAATCAGTTCAATATATTATACTTATTTCAGTTCAGTTCAGTATATTTGTATTTATTTCAGTTCATCATATTTATATTTATTTCAGTTCAGCATATTCATATTATTTCAGTTCAACATATTTTCTCATGATTTGTAGCATAATTACCTTTTACAAAGAAGATCAAGATTTCCCACCAAAACAGATTCATAATCTCCCGCCCTTTTCTTCCCTCATTTTTTATTATAAATTGTTTCTGTGATTTATGTTATTACGTATTAGTATTGTTCTAGTTGTCTTTAAAATTAGAAGAAACAAAATTCATAGATTTCAGTTCAGATTAGTTCAGTTTAATATGATTCAATTCAGATTAGATAGGAATGAAATAAAATAAGAATGAAATTTTATTTAAACATAAACAAATATTGTGATTCTCATGATTTGTAGCATGATTACCTTTTAGAAAGAAGATAAAAAATTTCCACCAAAACAGATTTATAATCTCCCACCTTTTTCTTCCCTCATTTTTCTATAATTTATACTATTACATATTAGTATTGTTCTAGTTGTCTTTTAAAATTAGAAGAAACAAAATTCGTAGATTTCAGTTCAGTTTAATATAATTCAATTCAGATTAGATAGGAATGAAATAAAATAAGAATGAAATTTGATTTAAACATAAACAAGTATTGTGATTCTCATGATTTGTAGAATAATTACCTTTTAGAAAGAAGATCAAAATTTCCACCCAAAACAGATTTATAATTTCCTGCCTTTTTCTTCCCTCATTTTTTATTATTATTTTTCTATAATTCGACTAGGGCAGTTATTCTGGTGTAATTTGCATATAATTTAGCAATCTATAAACATTTGTTGGGCTGCTGATTTGAAGATGTATTATGTGGGTGCCTTCTAGCACTTTGTATTTACACTTATCAATGAACATTTTCTTCTCACAGCATAGTAAAGTGTGAATACATCAATATTGCAACTCTGGCGAAAATTACTCGAGGGACTGCTACCACTAATTCAAAACCCGCCGACTAACTACAAAAGAAAAGAGAGGTCTCCTTTTTGTGCAGTAGTCGAATGTTGTGCAGCAAAGCGTATTATAGAAAAAATGATTCTTCATTTCAAACAACAATCTGTTCTACTCCCTTCGTCCCAGCAGAATTGACATGTTTAGATTTTCACAATTTTCAATGATAATGCAATATCTACAAATATGAAACACTCCATCACTAAAAAGGGAGTCACAACTTTTGACTGCGGCTACACCCTGATTGTGATGCTCTTGCAACAAATCCAATGGTGTTGAAACTTTACGTATTGTGTGGATAACGTCAAAATTGATCAACTCCAATAATACTGCAAATTGACGTTTGCAACTTTTTCTTGCTAGCATTTTTATTGTATCTCATTTTCTTTATTTTGTATTTTTCATTATTCATTTGTTCTTTTATATATTTTGTTCATCATTACGTTTAAATATGATGAAAATGGTATTCCTTGAATCGATATAATGTAAAATTTATCATTAACAGTATCATTCAAACTCTACATCTTATTTCATTAACATAAAATTACATTTTAACAATGAAAAAATTAATATAAAAAGGTAATTGTTTTTTAAAATAATAAGTTGTACTTTTTCTAATTAAATACATTGTAATTTTTATCTTTGATATAATGAGAGATTAGAAAAGTTATACAATTAAGGCTAATGATAAATATAAAATGAATATTACATTTCAAGGTAGATATAGAGTAAGTGTAAAAAATATATTGTAGCAATTAAAAAAATAGAGCAAACCATTAGTTTCTTAAACTGTAGTTGATGAATTTTCTTCATGTTTCTTGTCATCTGAAAAAGAGCATCACAATTCACAAGATTTATTTTAACAAAGAAAAGAGGTATTCCCTTGAAAAATGAAATGTGTGAGAATTGTAAGAAATTTATTTTCAATGTAACTCTTTGTAAATGAAAAGAGAGAATTATTGCAGTGTAAATATTTCATATTCTCATCACTGTATTTTTATAATACAAAACATTTTTATATGATATTTAATAATTTTCTATGTAAATATATCATATTTTTTAAATATTAAATAATTGATTATCGTGTAGCAACAAAGACCAAGTCAATTTTTAAAAAATTTAAAAATAAATATATTAATGAATACATTAATTTATTTTAAATAGTGCATCTTGTGTATTCTCACATATAACAAAAATTATTACTTACTGGATTTATAAATTAATTTATATTTTTGAATTTCGTTCATAAATCCATGCATTTGCACGGGTGTTATCTAGACAAATAAATTCTTTCATACATTCCTTGTTAATGCTATTCTTAAGACTTTAAAAGGATGAATTTAAATAGTATGACATAGGCTCGGTCTTTAGAGCTGATTTGATTTGACCGTACTAAAATGAATTGAACTGATCTGAGCTGAGTTGAATTGAACTGAACAGAAAAGATTAGAGCTGAATTGGAATGAAAAGAACTGAACTGAAAATAAGTTTACTAAAATAGTAGTAATAAGACTAAATTAAACTAAATTTCATCAATTAATATTTTTACTAAACTAATTGAACTAAATCGAATAGTTGGAGATCAGGGTCATACTCCCCCTGGTTCTATTTATGTCTTTATACTTGTGTCTTGCACAAGTATTGAGAGAGAATTGAACGTGTAAATGAAAAAATAACGGAGAATAAAAATTATGCAGATGAGTATACAAAAATGAATATAATATTTTTAAATTTCTTTAAAAAATAATCTTTAATGTTAAAATCATAGTTAAAATTACTTTTTTTACAGCTAGTAATTTATACTCCCTTCATCCCACCAGTAATGACATGTTTTTTTTTCACGATTTTTAATGATCATGTTTGACCATCAATATCTCTAGCTACATATACCAATTCCGTATAAAAAATTAATATTTAAAAAATATATGTTAAGATGAATTCAACAATATATCACATAATATATTTATTATATGTATATTTATTTATATTTATGATCAAAATTTATCAAATATAACTTTAAAAAATAAATATGTTATTACTAGGATAGAGGGAACAGTGAATTAGGTCAACACTATAATTGTAAACCGATAACTTTTTCTCCCCTAGTGTTGTTTTGGGTTGTCAAAGTTAATGGTCCTCGCAATTATTCCACTCACGCAATGAATGAGCGAAAGATTTTTGAATCGGTTGTTTGTACAAAGTCTAGTTCCAACCATATAATATTCTTACGTTTAAAGGTTGGGCCCAAACATTAATTCCGTGGAGATTTTATGTCGCCTTTGAGAATGGAGATGCAGTTTCAAGAATTATGACTTTCCCCATTTTCCCCTACTTACTTCATCACTAGAGATCGACCTTTCGTTTTCTCAACAAATCTTCGTCATAAAACCAAATTAAATAGGTGTATCGGTATATCACGTCATGTATTTTACTTAATCACGTTCTATATTTTGTACAAATGAAATACCTTTTTGTATTTGTAGATATATTTAAATTATTAGTGTGGGAAAATAGTTTTTATTAGTTAATTGGTATTAATACTAAATGATCTGGCCGGCAGCGGCCGAAGGTCTGTAGATGGCGGTGGGTGGTGGAAGCTGGCCGGCGGCGGGACCGCCAGCGTGCGGTGGTCGATGGCGGGGAGCGTCATTTCACCTGTTTTTTTCTCGGCGACCAGCGTGGTGTTCTCTCTCTCCGGCCTATTTTTCCTCCCCATTCTCCGGTGTTTTCTTCCGCTCCCCCTTCTTCAGCCACTTCCTTCCCCTTCTCCGGTCTCCTCTCCTCCCCGGTTTTCCTTCCCTCGTTCTCCTTCCTCTTCCCCCGGTTTCCTTGCTTTCCACCATTCTCCTTTCCCGTTCTCGTTTTCCCAGCCCCGATCGAATCTCCTTCTCCGGTTCTCTCTTTCCCTTCTCCCACGTTCTCCCTCTCCCCCCAGCCGGATTTCCTTCTCCTCGGTTCTCGCATTTTCCCTGGTTCTCGTTTTTGGATCTCCTTCTCCACCGCGGTTCTCCTTTCCCGTTTTCCCGTTCTCGCTTCCCGCAGTTCTCCACCCCATTTTCAGATCTCCTTCTCCACCAGCGAATCGCTGGAAAATGAGGCAAAAGAAGAAGGGTGGCGGCGACGACGTGAGTGGTGAAGGAAGAAGAAAGGTGGTGGCGGAAGAAAAAGGGCGGTGGCAGCGAGGGGCAGTGGTGGCGGTGAGGTGCCTGCGACGACGGCGGTGAGGTAGTGGTGGGCGGTGAGTGGTGAAGGAAGGGGGAAGAAGAATGGTTGATTTGTAATTTTGGTTTTTTAATTTTAATTTTTTTTCTAAATTAATTTTTATTTTATACACGTACATACGTATTATGGTTTAAGTAAGTAAAATAAAGGGCGTGATATAGCAACACCTTTAAATAGCCTAGCTACTACGGAGGGTTAAATGGACTTGTACAATAAATGAATAATCCACCTCATTAGCTACTCGTAATTTACTTTACACGTCACATCAATATGGTAGTTAGGAATAGTTTATTGGTTAAATACGAATCGAGTAATATAAGTATTTAGAAAAAAAAAAGTATTAATTTATGAGTTTGTCGCGGGTTTTCCATAATTTATGCAATGATCAAGGTTTAAACTACAAATTAGAAGATATCAAAATAATATTTTTGTGTTACATTAATCGGGTCATAAACTTGTAATTGTAACTAAAATCTTGTCTTTTTACAATTCTAATTCAATCACGTCTTTCCACGTGTCTATGGAAAGACCCAAGATTTTACCTTAACTTATTCAACTTATTTTTATAATGGATCATTAATTAATTTGTGTTAAGTGTAGGTTGGGCTGAAATACACTTAACTTGCAAACTGAAAACACTCAACTTGCAAGTTAAATCCATATAGGTCCATATGTAAATTGATGTGGAGATAGTTTCTATTCTTGCATCCTATATTTTTTTAATTATATTCTTTAAAACTCAATCTGTGGATTAAAAAGCAGAAAAATAAATAAATAGATTCATAGTTCAACTCGTTTTATAAAACCCACGGTTAACTCACTGCTCAGTCCTTTCACCACGTATTATCAAATTAGTATTCATTTTACCTACAACTAAATTTGCCCACATTCAAGTGGGTAAAAAGTTAAGAAGTCTTTTATCGAAAAATATTTTTTACCACCACTAATGGTATTATTTTTTTTGGTGGTTTTGGTATAAAAATCATTTTTGTCTATGGAAGAAACAAGCAACTCATTAAAAATAATAAACTAAATGATATAATATATTATAACGATGAGATGACTAAACATAAGAATCTATCAAAAAATCATCACAGATGCACCAAAAACAAGAAACCACCACAATAACATCTTAATAAATCTCCACCAACACACACTTACTGTTAGAGAATGCTTATGACAGAATTACTTTAAAATTCACACATTTACCAAATTGTTCTTAATATCAAAATAAAGAAGACTGCAGAATAAAGACAAATCTTAGGTTGCTCATAAATTTGGTTACAACATCTCTGATGCATAAATTCCAATAATTTGTCCGTCCTTTGTTTTTTTGCATCGTATACCACTCATAATTTACTAATGATGCTAAATAAGAACACAATAATTTATTTTTGGTGTTGGAGCCAAAGTTTCAGAGGTTAATGTCGATAGTACAAAAATAAGTACTCGTCCTTTCACCACCATGTGCACTCCTCTGCAATCTATTCATTCTTTTGAATTTGCATCAATCTTGAGGACATTAAATGTGGGTTTGAAACTTTGAATACATTCGCTATTTCCTCTAATTCACACTGCTCCTTTTTTTTTCCTCTTCTTCTTTAAAATTACGGAAAAGCAACCACATTACATATTAACATCATAATCTAAAACCTAACTATAATACACAATCATTGAATCTATTGAAACTCAATAGAGCATGAAACTCCATCTATTTGATAGCTAGGGACGCCCTCATAAGAACACTCAAACGATGCACAACCAACGAACCGCTGCCATCGAAATCGAAACCACCACGATCTCACCATCATCGACCACCTGCAAGTTCGAAAACAACAGCGGGGAACGCCGACACGATCCCATGACGCTGGATATTTCACACCGCTCCTTTGCTTATTTATCTACCCTTTAATTAGTCCTGTGATTCAAAGGCAAAATTTTGGGAAATATCAACTTTACATAGGGTTATGGAAAGATGTAGTTTAATTATAATAATAAAAAGGTAAATATTTTCGTTGCAATATTAAAAATGTATTTTATAAAGTTTATGACCCGATTAATGTAGCCGGAAAATTTTATCTTCATTTATTCAAATTTGCAGTTTAAACCTTGTTCCTTTCATCACTTATATAAAGACCGTCTTTCAAGATACGGATTCTCATTCAAATATTATATTTATTAAATACATTTATAAATAGTGGTGTAAGATAATTTTAGAGAAATAGAAGGTATATATGATTTTTGCTGGCAATAGTTTTCATTAGTGAGAGAGGTGTACAATTTGTTATTGAGTATCCTATATGTAATAGGCCAATCACTTTCATGTAGTCTAATTTTATTTTGATAAAAATAAATAAATTCTTTTTCGATTCACTTGCTACTGTAACTGATGTTGAGCGTTTTTTCAATACTTTGAAATTTTCTTTTGCAAAAAAGCCAACACTAAATAGTGAGTGTTGTTTTTGTCCGAGAGGTCATTTTAATTTTGGTGTTGGATACGTAAAATTATGTTTGTTAATGAAAAATTACAATCCACGTTAATACTCCCTCCGTTCCAGCAGAATAGGTATGTTTGTTTTTTCACGATTTTCAACGATCATATTTAACCGGCAATATCTCTAACTACATACACCAATTCCGCATAAAAAAATGATATTTAAAAAACATATGTTAAGACGAATTCATCAACCTCTCACATGATATATTTATTATATATATTAATGGTTAAATTCTATCAAATTTGATTTTGAAAAATCAAATATGTCAATTATGTTTGGAGGGGAAGTATCATTATTGGAGTTGCATTATGGATCCTTGAACACTAGAATTTTATTTTAAGTTTTGACATTTGGGTTTCCGAGTGAGAAACGTCCCTGGTCCCCAAGTACAGAATACAGCTGGTTCTGCGTACAATTTGCAGTAAAAATGGGGTAAATTATGAAAGAGCTTTGACTCGTGAGAATAAATTTCTTAATTTTTTTTTCTGATCTTCAAAATACAAATAAAAATACTAAAAGCAATAAGAGAATATGACAGTAAAAAAGTCATCAGAGTTTGGACGTTTTAAACTTTAGAATCGTATTCCATAGAATTAGCGCAAGCTTTATGACTTTCAACATGCATTTTGTACAGAAAAACTTTTACTGAAAGCTATACTATTATGATGATCGGATTATTAAAATTTGGGCCAAGCTTATCATCCACCTCCTCCCTTTCATTCATTCTGCTTTGGAAAGAGCCCTTCTTTCAACACTTTTTTTCCTTCTTTCTTTAGTCTCTTTTTCCGATTCCGATAATTCCATTTTATCCGAGCAAAAGAAATGCACATTACATGTCGCATGGTATGGATCAATGAAAGAATATAGGTGTGTGCATATATATACATATGTATATAACACCTTATATACTTGTGAAAGTGACAGTATAACTCTCGGATAATTTAAAGTACAAAAGCAACTCTAACTAGTAGGAAAAAATGTCAATATAACTCTAAAACACCATTTCCGGCACTGACCGCACATAAAATGACTAAATGTCCTTTGGCCTATAGCGTAAAAGTGTTAGGACAGTTTTGCCCTAAGACCACCACCACCAGGTTGCTGCTGCCCCGCCTCCACCAGGCCACACCCTCCCCCACCACCACCCTTCCAGTCCCGTCACCACGGTTACAACTTCACTTTGCTTTGTTGCAGTGAAACCCTAGTCCACCCGTTGGCACCACTCCCGCCACTAGACGCACAACCTCGATGCCCAGCCCCACCGCTCGACGCCCATCCCCCCCCCCCCTCCCCCACAAAAACCCTGGCACCACTAAGTGTTAACCCGCCGAGGATAAACCCAAAAAATCAAGAATTCGTGGGATAGGAAGGAAAGAGAAAAACGAGGATGGGAGAAAAGATGAAAAAAGAAGAGAAAGAGCCGTGGAAGGATTTGTGGGAAGGAAGGAAGAAAAGAAGAAGAGAAGAGGAAGAAGAAGATTAAGGTTTATGGGGTATAATCGTAATTTCATTTCTTTTTTATTTAAATTTTTCTATAGAGGGATTAAATAGTCTTTTCACCAAATCCCGGCTTAAATTTGTCGGAATGGGTATGTTTGCATTTTCACTTACTTTCTAGGGTTATATTGGCATTTCAATTATCAAAATGTTATATTAACATTTATGTGAATTATGTAGAGTTATATAAGCAGTTTTCTCAAGAAAATTTATGTATACTCAAGGGAAATTTTGACTTAAGATTTAAACTCGAAAAAGTGCGCTAGTACCTCTTGATTCTCTTATAAGTATTAATACAGTCTTTAATTTTTAAAATTCTTGAAATAATTTCATGTTGATTTGAGTTTGTAGTCAATACCACTTAAAGTTTAAAAAAAGGAAATGACTGATACATTCTAGTTTTAAATATGTGAAAAAATGTAACCCTCTGTTCTTACTTGTGTGCTAATATAGTACCAAAAATTATAAAGTGCTCATACAAACCTTAATCGACATTCACATGAGTAATTTAATCCCTCTAACCCTTGACCAGTGTTGACTTGAAAATTCCTAACAGAAATCAAATGTAAATGACATAATTACCCCACTTTTGTTGATTTTTTTGACATTCTTAACCCATGTGGGCCTCACACAAAAACTCAATCAAACTTTCTTCTCTCTCATCACCACTCAATCAATCTTTCTCCTGAGACCATGTGCAGTAGTAAAATCACTCTCAAACCACTCTTGTGATTTTAGTTAATTAAACAATCAATCTCTCTCCTCCACCTCACCAATTCAAATCACAACTAAAACACTATATTTTTTTCTCCACAATGGTGGAAACCACTCCCAAACTACTTCATGGACCCCACTTGATTCTCTCTATCCTACTCATTAATTCTACCTTTAATAATTAATTCCAATAAATTTACCTAACAAAATAAATTTAAATGTGAAATT
>JAULKM010000007.1:6322046-6333163 GCA_032355605.1 Rubia tinctorum
CCCCCCCCCCCCCCCCCCCCCCCCGCCCCCCCCCCCCCCCCCCCCCCCCCCCCCCCCCCCCCCCCCCCCCCCCCCCCACGGGCATTTTCATCCCTTAGGCTTTCGAGATTGTGTGAAAAAAATCTAGCTAGAAGAGATCATTTTCAAGGGCCGTTACAACCTTATTGGCAACTTAGGATTGCTAGAGAGTTGCATAGCTATAGTTTTATGTATTAGTTTCACATATAGTTGGTTGTAATCCTTTTCAAATGAGCTTCTTAGATTTTAGCGGGGAATTTTCCGTGGTCTTTTGTTTTTATATTCTTCTTAGATTATATGATTTAATAAAGTATTACTAATGCTCGCAAAATTATATTTAACCTTTCATATTATTTTGGTGATCCCTTAACTATCACCACCGTCCACGCTTGACTCCTTTTTTGTCACTTTTGGCCCCTTAACTCACAAAACAACTTAATTGTGGCCCCTCCAGAAGTGCTAAAACAAAGATATTTTGTAAGTTGAGGGGTCAAAAGTGTTCAAAAAATAGATAAGGGGCTAAAGGTGAACGACAGTGATAGTTAAGGGGCTACCGAAGTCATTTACTCTTCTTTTTTGTAGGTATTATGTTTGATATATATTATGTCATCTTCGTGTTTAATAAGTTTGGTTGGGTCGTTGTTTCTCTTAAAGTGGCACCTTTACTGGTTGTAGTCAAAGTGTTCCTTTGCATAGTGAAAATTTTAGACAATGTGATCTCGAAGGGCATGTTGAGTTATCTTGTTTGAGGGTTCAAAATGGGTAGTATGAATCGCGACACTACAATTAACTAAGCATTGTTACGTTATTCTTAGGGATGTATCATATTGGTTGTCTCCTTGTTTCCAATTACTTATGGTGGCGAATAAACAACCATTTCTAATGGTATCTTATTGTTAGCTATTCTCGCTATTGTTGTCTACATAGGAAGGTTATTTTGGATTTTGGTTTCGCTGTATGGTTTATTCGTTTATCAAGGTAAGTCTTTCTTGTGGTGTTTGACATACAACGATCTATTCATGTATGGGCACTATGACTTTGTTTAATTAGGGAAAATTTATCCTCATGCTTAATAATTATAATCTATCCTTGTTCATTACTTGTGCCCGTATGGGTCTGAATCTCTATAAGTTCTTCTCCTCTACAGTGTTTGGCACGACGTGCCTATCCTTAGCAGAAATAAATTGTAACATGAGAACATACCTTAGCTAAAAGTCGTTGACAGGGTTATGGTGATGTTTCACCTATTCGAACCCGAGTCCAAGGATTATTAATGCTTCCTTAGTATCAGCTTAATTTACGAGCGGCAGTTCCGACATAACCTCCAACTTTTTATGGGAACTATCAAAACTTAAAAAAGAAAAGACATAAAAGTCGTCCCCACAGATGACGCCACTAATGTGGTTGAATCATTTCCGATAATGATAGTGTCCAAAATCGATCTATACCTTTTCGACTACTAGCAAATGTTTTTAGGTTGACCCCAGAGAAGAAGTTTCAACACTGAAATTAGTATATTGTCATAATGTATTTCTCTCTGTTGTAGTTATCACTTACCTTTTGTATGTGTTCTTCTCTTTATTTGCAACTCTTTCGTGGTGTGATCATGGTCCGATTATCATGCTCCCATTTTTGGATAGTGGTCCGTTTATGGGGTCGTGGCAGATTGTGTCCTTCGTTATACATGCAATTTGCTATTAATGTTGTTGTGTTAGGGTCTTCATGCGCCAAGCAAACTGTCTTATTTTAATATAGTGGTTGCATTTGCATACCCTGCTTGGTTAAATTAGATTGACTGAGTATACATGTTATATAAGGTTATGTGAGCTCATTGTACTGACATTTTATTTGTGTATAAACTGAAAAATGAGGAAGAATAGAAAAAAATATGAATAATAAAAATATAAATATAAATGTGTTTCTGACCATTTCAACGACTCGCAATTAACCCATAAATTCAGTTCGATTATATCATATTCCTTAATTGCTTATTTGATTTATTAACCATTTTATCCATGTGTATATGTGAATTTAAAAATAATTAACCCACTTGAACTGTGGATAATATTGCCAGAGGTGGATATGGACAACTTGAACTGTGGATAATATTGTGGTCAAAATTGATTCAAACGGTAAAGTGTCTTCATTAGGAGAGGGGAGTGTAAAAAATAAGCGTCGCTTGATCTAATACCCAATTAGCGTTTTAAAAAAAACCAATTAGCTAGTGCCTAGTAGCTGTAGTAGACTAGTTGTTGGTAATAGTAAAATACAGAGTGGTGGAAAAGGTACAGAGGTGTGCGTGTCAGTGGAATTGTGGTGTATGTCGGAAGAATGTCATAAATACAACTCACACTCTCTCTCTACACTCCCTCCACCTTTTCTCTTTCCCTCTTTCTCTCTCTACGCTGCGAGTGATGTGAGTCCACATAACACCCTAGTTCTCTCTCCCCAATCCCAATTCAAAACCTAGATTCCATTCCAGGTACAAATTCAAACTCAATCGCATCCCCAAAATGACCTGATTCCCCGCCGCCGCTTCCGCCTCCCCTGCCGCCGCCGCCGCCGCCGCCACTCACTCCTTCCCGATCTGGTAAGTTCCTTTCTATTTCCAGATCAGAACGCGCGGTTCTCTAGGAAATGTTACTGCGTCGGTTTTGCTGCTTCAGCCGCCTTATCTGAAACTGGAGTGTATTAATTACTCAAGGAGTATTTTGTCTTTATTGTATATTTTTGCATTTTTGTTTGTGTTTGACTGATCCGATGCGTGTCGGTCCGTGTTCGTCGCGCATTTGTTTCTTCTCCTGCTGTTTGTTTTGTTTTACCTGGTTAAACTAAATGATTAATTAGTTAGTGTGTGATTAATTAATCTAATTGCGGATTAATTGTGGTTTAGTTAATTAATAATTAATATCGTGTTTGTAATTAATTGTACCTTTGCTAATTAGATTTTTAAGGCGTTAATAGTAATGGCAGAATAATAATGCTGAACCTGCCCTTTTTTTTTTTGAAAATCTGAACCTGCCTTTTTTTAATCCTGAATAGTAGATTTTTTAATCCTGAATAGTAGATTAATTTCTTTTTGCTGCTTTTTGGCTTGGTAACTGTATTAGGTTATAGTGCTTTCTTGTCTATGCGATTTTTCATGCACGCAAATACCATTATGGGAAATATGGTTAAAAAACAGAATTTATCTACTTTTGATTGTTGCTTCTCTGATATTAGAATATATCCTTGATTGTCTTAGTTGCATGGCCGTATTAAATTGTCTTGCTTGTTTTATTTACGGATTGTTTCTTTTTCTTACTAGCTCATAAACACCACTTACCTGATTGAGAATTTGAGGAGCTTTGTTAGGGAAAAAAGAATCAGGTGTTAATTTGATGTAAATGGTTGCTCTTATATGATACACTAAGTCATATTTCTCCTGTAATTTGCTTGTGGGGACACTGAATGAAAAGACTCTTTTGGATGTGTAGACTAAGCTACCATGGAAGATTCACAATCAGTTGCTTCTCTGATGGACTCCACCAGCTCCAGGATCCAACAATTGCAGAAGGCATTTGCCGAGCTTGAGAGTCATCGTGCTATTACGCTCAACTGGAAGTGGAAACAGCTTGAGGAACATTTTCATGGGCTTGAGAAGTCTTTGAAGAGGCGTTTCACTGAATTGGAAGACCAAGAAAAGGATTTCGAAACTAAGATAGTAGAGTCAAAAGAGATGATGGCTAGGCGTGAGAAAGCTATTGTGGCTAAGGAGCAAGCTTCACTGGAAAGGCTCCAAGAGAAGAGAGACGCTGCAGTTTTTGCCATTACTAATGCTCTAGAGAAGCATAAGACCAATGAACCCGCTGTTAGTAATGGTGGGGTACTGTTTGTGGAAGATAAGCCGCCTGAGGCCATGGTTTCTGAGAACGAAGTGAAGGATTTGGTAAAGCCTTCTGGTGTTAGGAATCTGGTGGTGAAGATGTATCCAGAGCTTGTCACACTGTGTCAGGAGATGGATTCTGAAGGCCTTCACAAATTCATATCAGATAATCGTAAGAACCTTGCTGTCATGAAGGAGGAAATACCAGTTGCATTGAAGGCTGCCTGTGATCCCTCCTCCCTGGTTCTGGATTCACTTAATGGTTTCTATAATGTGGAAATGCCAGTTTCAGATGCCAAAAAGGATGCAACCCTGCTCGGCCTTCGTCGAACATGTATCATGTTGATGGAATGCCTCAGCATTTTATTAGCAGATTCTAACGAGGATCTCAATCCTGTCATTATCTCAGAAGATGTTAAGGAACGGGCTAAATGTATTGCTGAAGACTGGAAGCCGATGTTGGATGTACTTGATGTTGATGCTAGCAGTGGGAACTCCCTTGAGGCTCATGCATTCTTACAGCTTCTTGCAACATTTGGTATTAATTCTGACTTTGACCAGGAGAGTCTATCCAAACTGATACCTATGGTTTCTCGACGTCGTCAAACTGCTGATCTGTGCCGTTCACTTGGTTTATCTGACAAAATGCCAGGTGAGTTTCCTGTGATCCAATGTTGGTCACGCATAGAATAGAATTGTTATAAGCAATTATTAAGAAATGAAAAATCTGTTGAATGTTGTATATGACATTTAGCATGTACTCTGATTTCAGGTGTAATTGATGTTTTAGTCAGAAATGGAAGACAAATTGATGCTGTTAATCTAGCTATTGCATTTAACCTGACTGAGCAGTTTTCGCCTGTTTCACTACTGAAATCCTACTTGGCCGAGTCAACCAAAGCATCTCCACCTACTAAACATGGGAATACTTCTCCTTCTGGACAGGTTTGTTTTTGTATTTCCTATTCAGCACTCCCCCTGATCTGAATTTTCTTGTTCTTTGAGGATGGCAACATTTATGTCTTGTATTTAGCGCAACCATCTATGCCAATGTTCATGTTTCTAAAGGATGGCAAGTAACAGCTTACAAGTGGCATGAATTTCCATTTGCTCTCTGGGAAATGTGACATTCAACTCCCTCCGTTCCAGTTGAAGAGTCTTGGTTTGTAATACTGAAAATAATGTTACAAACAAGACTTATAGTGGAACGGAGGTAGTAGTATCATTGACGCGATTCATATGTACTTTGATGGAAACATAACTGTTGCCAGTCCATGTTGTGCTAACTCTTGCGACCGGATCTTTTTTTCTGGCTTCAGTATGATGTCAATGACAAAGAGCTCAGTGCCCTTAAGGCCGTGATGAAGTGCATTGAAGAGCATAAGCTTGAAGAGCTGTACCCTCTGGAACCACTCCAGAAAAGAATCACGCTGCTGGAGAAGGTGAAGGCAGACCAGAAAAGGGGAACAGAAGTTCCTAAACCTCAACCCAAAAGGCCCCGAGCTAATGGCGCAGGAGGTTATGCACCAAGATCTGGTAACGCTCCCACTGACAAGAATTTCTATCCTAGAATGACTTCTGATAGGTATCCGCAGTACATCTACGACAACAGACCTTACTGTTTTGCCGGACCAACCGACAATCACATGCCGGCAATCCTGGGTACTCCTGCGTACAACCTTTCACCTAGTCATGGCAACTTCTTCGGAACTGGATACCAGTACCAGCCGGCTCCCTACCTGCACTAATCAGTAGGAATGATGAAAGCTGATTACGATGATCCTTTTAACCGTTAGTGTTAACTGCCTTTTGTTGTATCGTACCCCCTTGAGCAACTTTACTATTAAGCAGAAAAAAACCATCCTTATTAATTTTTAATCTGTTGTAAAATCTGATACTACTTTAATCATCTAATATATGCACTCTTTGGTTATATCCTTTGTATGTTTGCAGTGATGTGTGTTCTGCATTTTAAGAAGATGCAAAAGGTTGCATCGTCATTCTTTATATCCAGGAGCATCATCCGTTACATTTCCGTACTTGTAGAATGAAGCACACGCAAGAAAATAACAGAACTTGAGTGCTCATAATAGGGTGCCCAAAATCCTAATTCAGACAATGATACTGGGGGACTTGCCCAACACTAACCTTCCTTCAGAAGAAGGGGATAAACATTTCGAAAACCTGTGTCAAATGTGCATCATGGTGGAGGAATCAATGGAACATATGCTTTTTGAATGCGACTTTGTGATGAGAGTCTCAAGGCATAGTAGACTGGAATTGGACTTCAGCAGAGGAAGGCTGGAATCGCTAAAACTGTGGCTGAAATCATGGTTTGCACTAGCACCAGAATAGGTGGACAGAGTACTAGCCTGCATAGTCATCTGGGCGATCTGGTGTGCACAGAACATGATGACCTTTGACCAGACAACTGCTATGATAAGTACAACTATCACGAAGATCGCAAAATTAGGGAGAGATAGTGTAGCAAACCACCTGGACCTAAGCATAGGAGACCGGTCACCAAACAATCTATACGACGGTGGCAAACTGATAAAAGAAACAATTGTGGTAGGGGACATCCATCCAACTTGTATGGCTAAAGAAGGACATGACCGTAGACAACCTATTCATGAAGTGCACGACTATAGTAACAGACGCACCATACTGCGGGAAATCAAGAAATGGGGTTGCGGCACGGTGTGCAGAAGAGGGAAGCTTGGAAGAAGCTTGGACTTAGTCGACAGTCATCAGAGTATTATCAACAATGCAAGATGAACTACCAGCAATCCTCAACACAATGAAACAAACCACCAAAAGAGGTGTCTGCCAGTTACTCATCAAAACCGATTGTGAAGTAGTGCTACGATTCATCAGTAACTACCTAGAAATCCCTCTTGATGTAAGGTTAATCACTAGGGAAATTCAAGTTCTAGGTATGGTATTCTCTAGTTTATCAATTGTTAAAATAGACAGACTAGTAGTTGTCAACGCACACAATTTAGCAAAAGTGGTTATGCTTTGTAACATGGTTTCAACATATAATGAGAATGAGACCATTGTTTTTTTCAAAAATAAAAAATAAAAAATGGTGACCAACCAGTGCAAATCGTCCATTCTCCCCCTGTATATATTATTCGGCACCCAATCAGTTGACCTCTGGACAAAATCTATTCGCGCGTTGCCCATGTACAATGTGATGCAGACATTTGATGACCCCTTCTAGTTACTGTTATCGTCCTTTGAGGGCCCTTCTTTCTTCTTCTCTACCTTATAGCATCTCAAATGTATAAAGACTTTTCCTTATTTTTCGGATACACATGGCACATTTTCATTGGTCTTTCCACACACCTTCATAATATCAAAACTTTCGGATACACATGACCGCCTTAGTTTTGATGATTCCATGGATAAAAAGCAACCACATGGAGGATCTATTCCCAGATGACGGTATATAAAGCGTGAAAGATATGAACGTCACGAGTTAATCATCAATGATTATTTTAAGGGAGATGATTCAAAATATACACCTGAAAAATTTCATCGTCTTTTTCATATGGATGGAGAATTATTTAATCATATTCTACATGCAGTTGGTGATTATGATCAATACTTCACCCCTAAGGTTGATGCAGTTGGTAGGTGCGGGATAAGTCCTTTACAGAAAATGGTGGCAGCATTGCGGATGCTTGTGTATGGTTGCGATGCAGATGTTCTTGATGAATATGTTCAAATAGGTGAGAGTACCGCAATTGAAAGGCTCAAACATTTTTGTGATGCTATCATAATTTTTTTTTGAAGAAGAGTACTCGAGGAGACCAAATGAGAGGGATGTTGAAAGATTACTCAAAGAAGGGGTGGAACGTGGTTTTCTTGGAGAGATTTGAAGCCTTGATTGTATGCACCGGCAATTTAAAAAATTTCCCACGGCTTGGCATGGTACACATACAAGTGGATTTAAGAAGACTTCAACTCTCATTTTTGAAGCTGTGGCATCAAAAAACTTATGGATTTGACATGCTTTCTTCGGTATGACAGGTACAAATAATGATAGTAATATTCTCAACAGGTCCCCGTTGTTTGATGATTTTGTCAATAGTATTGCACCTCCGAAGCACAAGCATCCACAGGGACTTGAATGATGATCTCATTAATCAATTGTAGGAAAGACATGGTGCTGCATAATTTTAATTTGTTTTTTTTAATATCTAAAACTACATTGTTTATTTTTGTTGCTTCGTGCTTGATTATATTCACATTGAGAAAATATGTCTCTCAGTGGCGGAGCCATTAAGGTGTAAGGTAGGGCAATTGTCCTACCTTTTTTTAAAAAAAAAACATAAAATTTTAGTTAATTAAAATATGATTTTTTTATGAATGCCCTAGAATTTTTTTGAAAATTTAGACCCATTGCACCCTTAAAATTTTAGCACAAATTTCTAAGATAGAAGCACCAAATTAAATTATGACCCACAAAAATAAATTTCCTGGCTCCGCCCCTTATGTTTCTTCACCTAGGATGCCACTATATTTGCTTCAGAATTTTTACCATGGATTATGGGTCTACTGGCGTTAGTGCATAAAAAAATCATTCCCGCAGGCAGCAGAGTGTCAATATGCACATCATATGCAGAGTTTTCCCAAGTTAAAAGAGATGAATGATGCCGATTCTTATTCTGATAACCAGAACAAACACATGGATGAAAAGAGATTCTCTCTTAAAAAATGATGGCCATGAAGAACCCAAAGGCCCTACTTCTGTTCGAAAATTTCATCCTGCTGTGACTCCTGGAGAAAGGCTCATTCATAATGCCAGAAGCCTTGTGATAAACAAATTGTTGCAAGTTATAATAGAAATAAAGCAATTTAATTAAATCTGTAAAATGAAATTGCCAAAAATATGCATCAAAAGAATAACTGTATTAATTAATCATGCATTTAAAATTCAATACGAATTAATCGAAACCGTAAAATCATGCGATTTACATATAACAGTAACACGATTACATGCAATCACATAAAAGTGGAGTCGCGAACAACGTTCACTTCCCTTGAAACGAATTAGCCCCGTATGAGCATCGTTCCCCAGGATAAAACCACCGAAGGCAACACCTTAAACACGTAAGAGTTACCTTGGATTCACGCTAGGCTCACAAGCACTATCACCAGTCCGACATAGGGACAATACGAAATCGGGACAGAAAAAGATTAGAAGAACTCGAGATACTGAGAAGGAGGACTCGAGTGGTACATGTTTTCTATGGTACTAGATGCGGTATTTATAGAGGTGAAAACCTAGCCCTAATCTCAGAAACGTGATTCTGATGTGATTGTCTTCTAATTAGAGATTTCATCATCATCTCTAATTATCCTGATTGATTCAAAATTATCGAATTTCAACACGGTTAAAATACGTTATGGGTCGTCAAAATTAAAAAGAGAAAATGTTTGTCGGGCCTTGCGCGAACGCTAGGATCAGCTGTTGCATTCGTGTACCTAGGTCGCGCACATGCACAAGTCAGTTCTAAATCCAAGCTCAATTCGGTTTCATCTGCACCCCCCTCCCCCTGCACGTAGAGGTTGGAGCATAAGCTTGTAAACACATTTGAACAAGGAAGAAAGCTTCCCAAATTAAATACTAGTCACAAGCTATCTCTTTTTCCCATGTGGGATAAAGAGTATTTTCGCACATTTTTCCTTTTCCAAAAGTTAATCTTTAGACATCAATATCTCATTCACTCTTGATCCGTTTTGAACATTCGATTAACCGATTCTATAGTACTCGCAACGTTGAATTCAAAAATGTCATCCACTGAACCCAATTCATTTTGGGTATTACTCAAAATTGAACCAAAAGTTGACGAAATCAGCTTTTAATATATCATATATTCCAACAGATTTTGGATCGATTCGGGTTAGGGCAGAAAACGTGTATAGTCGACGCTTTCCTGAAACCGAAAATCCCTACCTACATTTCTAATGCAAGAGAGGAAGTTGAGATGGTTATGTTTGGCGCAGTTGATCAAGTGTTGGAAAAGAGTGGTGTTGGGGTTAAGGATATTGGAATTGTTTTGGTGAATTCTGGTGCTTTTGGTCCAATTCCTTCACTTTGCTATGATTGTGAGCAAGTATAAGCTTAGAGGGAACATTTTGAGCTATAATCTTAGTGGTATGGGATGCAGTGCTGGAATCATCTCCATTGATCTTGCCAAGCAGCTTTTACAGGTTTATAAGTTTTACTCTCAAACTTCATTGTTACAAATTAAAGTTAATGTAACACTTTAAACTTTATGTGCTAATAATACTAAGTTGAACATATTACAAATTTGCAACACTTTTAAAAATATTGCCTTAGTTGATGTTTCATTAGATCTAACACAATACTTTTCAAGATTTAGGTAATACTTTTCAAAAGTTTAAATAACACTTTATATGCTATCGTAATATTTTAATAACTGTTGCAAGAAAAGTGTTACGGTAAATTTAATTTGTAGTAGTGTCTAAAGACTACTAATCCTATATATAAATATCTTCACAATTTACATCTTAATGTATATTAATAATATTAATAGTTTAATCTTTATCCCTTCACCTTAACCTAAACTAAAATACTATTATAAACTAAGATTAATGCAACAATTTGAAAGTGTTGTTTTAGATGTTAAAAATGTTAAGTTGGACCTGTTGTAACATTTTAACAAGTATTACCTTACTTAATGTTCCATTGGATCTGACGCAACACTATTCAAAATTTAGGTAACACTTTTCAGAAGTTTAACACTTTATTGTAATATTTTAATAAGTGTTGCTAAAAAAATATTACAATAGATCTAATTTATAGTAATGAATTTACATATTCTCAACATCCGTCCATGAAATAAACAGGTGAACCCCAACTCCTATGCTCTGGTGGTCAGTACGGAAACATTGTCCCTAAACAGGTACTTTGGTAGCAACGAATCAATGCTAATGACAAACTGTATCTTTAAATTAGGAGGCGTAGCAATCGTCCTCTTAAATCGGTCATCAGATAGAATTCGATCAAAATACGAGCTCCATCACACGGTTAGAACTCACAGAGGAGCAGATGACAAAAGCTATAACTGCGTATATCAAAAAAAGGTGTTGGAGTTTATATTGGAAATATCACAATTAAGTTCTCGAAAATAAGATTAACACAAGCATGCATCAAAAGAATAATTTTATTAATTGATCATGCATTACAGTTCATGCT
>JAULKM010000007.1:6336117-6346388 GCA_032355605.1 Rubia tinctorum
GCTGTTCTTGGGGCTTCTAGGGAGGTGTCATATTAGTGCTGTATCAGCTCTGAGGGTGGTGCATCGGGTGGTGGGGGATGGTGGAGGAGGTGGCGGGGAAGGCTCGAGGGTGAAGGCAAAAGTGGTGGCTGAGTTGGTTTCTGATGAGAGGGTGGTTGTGCTTTTCACCGGAGAGGAGGTGTCTAAGGAGAGGACAGCAATGCATAGTCTTCTGTGGAACTGGTATAATTTGCATTGTGTTTTCATTTCCTAATTGATTACATTCTGAAGTACTGTCATTTGATATTGTTGGATGAAATGCAAGGGCTGTTATGCTTTCTGAGATAGCGAGACCTTTATACCATTTGCAGTTGTTTATCTTCCTAGAGCTGATTTACATCTTTTTGTAGCATTTGACTGTACCAAGTAGTAACATCATTCTTGCAACATAACTTGTGTTCACTCAATAACATTTTTTGTTTGTTGTTTTCGTGTTATGAATTTGCTTGTCAGTGCGGCTGAAAGTTTTCGATCCAAGGACTTTCAGACCAGCAGTGAGCTATTTGAGAAATCGATGCTCTATATCCCTCACAACATGGAGAGTAGAGCTCTTAGAGCAAAGGGATTCAGAGTACTATGTCTCTGTCACCTAGGCCTCTCACAACTAGATCGAGCTCAAGAATACATCAATGAAGCTGAAAAGGTTTGAATCGATTAGCTCTACTAGTGGATTACCAATTTCTGATTGTATTTACAGTATGTATTATCTCAGTTTCCTGATGAAGATCTAATTCTGCAGCTTGAGCCGAGCATTTCTAGTGCCTTTCTTAAGGTATGAGACCTTTCTCCCTGATGTGCAACACATTAACTCGTTCCAACTTATTTTGTTAGCATTTGCTTATTCAATTCCTCTCTCATACTGCAGTTCAAGGTCTATCTGCAAAAAAATGACCATGCTGGCGCGATAAATCAGGTGCAAGCTATGTCAAGCTGCCTTGACTTTACTCCTGATTTCCTTTCCCTTTCAGCACATGAAGCCCTTGCCTGCCAGGCTCTTCCAGTGGCTGTTGCTTCTTTATCCAATATGTTGGCCTTATACTCCTCTCGAAAAACATCTCCAGCCAATGAAGTTGTGGTTTTCCGAACTCTGGTGGCAATTCTTGCTCAAGGTTCTGACAATGCCTCAGATATCCTTAAATATGTCAATCGTGCTCATGAACGGATATCTGAGATTGGAGCTGAATGCTTCTTTGGAAAAGGTGAGGTGGGGAAACGGGAAAGGAATTGGTTTGCAGTGCAAACGTGGAATCTTGGAGTGCAAATGGGGAAGGAAAAATGTTATGGGTTGTCTGCACAATTGTTCAAATTGGCATCTGATTTTTATGGCATCACCTTTGGCGGCGAAGAAGAAGAGCACAGTGTAATGGTATGCAGATCCTTGATATTGAGTGTTTCCGCAACTATGGCTAATGAGAAGCAAACAAATACAACACTGCTGGAAAGTGAAGTTAAACAAGCCATTGAACTGTCAGAAAGAGCTGGAAAGGTAAGGATATAGAAAAATTAAGTATTCATCATTCTGGAATGCATATTCCACCTAATTACTTAAATACTGATATGAGAAATATAATACTGTGTGAGATGCAAGTTACATTCATACTGAGCTTTTGCTTACTGGATTTTTTCTTTATGTTGTTGATTGCAGATCTTATTATCAGGCTTAGCAGTTCCATGGAAAGATGATAATGGATATACCAGCATAGCCAACTTTCTGTTTATGTACACTTGGAGTGCCTACGATCTATACGCGAGGCTAGGTGACATGGGACAAAAGCAGCTCAGTATGATAAAAAGCTATGCAAGTTCTAAATCTTGCAACCCGATGCATCTTCTTCAAATTGGTCTCGAAGCTTCACAGGGACCCCGATCCAACCCCGAAGTAGCTATTTTTGCTCTGAATACTTGCCTCTCTGCTCTCCTGGCTTCCTCAACTCCCGATTACCAAACTGTGGCCCTAATTCTCAGGAGATTGATCTCTGTAAGTACTGTTTTTAAGGGTGACACAGATGATGAAGCCGTTCTTGGCATTTACAAGCAAGCATTCCGGATGATGGTGGGTTTGAAAGAGGGGGAATATCCCATAGAAGAAGCAAAATGGCTCTCCATGACTGCCTGGAATCGTGCAGCGATCCCTCTGAGGATGGGGCACATTGAAGTGGCGAAGAAGTGGATGAATATAGGATTGGAATTAGCAAAGAAGGTCCCAAATATGCAGACATATAGGTCCTGCATGGAAGATTTTGTTGCTGGCTATGGCAAGGAGTACCCAGAACATGAAAATGGTCAAAGCAAGCAAATACCAGTCTCATGAATTAAATACATTATACCGGATATCATTCAGACAGGTACTCTTCCTTAATTGTACAGAACCTACTAATATGAAACATAGGCACCAGTAAGTCGTTTCGAAATATGTCTAGTATGTTTACACATTCAGTCAAGCATCATTGCCTACTGTATTAGTTAACTCTTGTTTGATTTGAGCAACTCCTATTTACTGCACAGATGAACTAGAAATTAGGAAACATTTGGTACAGGACTAGAAATTTTATTGTTATTAGGTATATACAAGGCATAAAGTAAGGTATTAACAACTACACATATGCTTCTATATCTGCTTGAAGAGCTACTAGAGGAAACATACATTACCAACGCTTCTATTGATCTGCAGTTGTTGACATTACATTCAAAACTTTGATCATGCTTTGTCAGTATGTCTCAGCCTCCTAGATGTTTGACACCCATGCCTGAACCTCCGAACAATGTTACAGCTACTGGTTTATTTGTGTGAACCCGAATCATCTTTCTGGTTTTGACTGAGTTGGAGATGATGGTGGTTTTAAATCTGGATACTGCAACCAATCATACGTATATCACAAGATGACATTTTACAGATTCCAACAAAAATGGGAAGAAATTAGACCTAACATCTACCTAATACTAATGGGTCAACTGTTTATTAAACGGTTCAAACGCTGAAATAAAATGCCAAAGAAACAGCACAGGTTGTCTTTGGTCTTGCTCCTTCAGCAACCAGTGCCGTAAACTGTTAGATAACAGCCAACATACCAGTAAGTAACATCAAGTAAATAATCCTTTCTTTAGTTTCTATAACCACATGGACAACTATGATACTTTAATAAACCTTGAGCACTATATGTAATTCACCCAATAGAAAAAAACAGACGTATCCATGATTAAGCGGTTCTGCTTCTAGAATCTTTTTCCAAAGTGACTATCCAAACTCCATTCAGTTATTTATTTTATCTCACTAGTTATGATCTATCACCCTTTCCCTGGAAGATGCAATAAAAGCCAGTGGATTCACACACACGCACAAAAAAAAGAACCACCAGTGTTTGATTATCTATGAAGGCACGGGATCATCATATAAATATGACATGCATTCATAAGTGCCAATGTACACACACACAGAAAACGTATTTGATAGAGATCATACATTAGGATATGGTGATGACGATCTAGGGACACTTTCTGATCCTGACTTCAGTTCACTCACGGTCTTTATAGAGCCATTAACAATCTCTTCAATTTTTCCAGCAAGAGAACCATTATCTGCTGGTTGTGGACCACTATCTTTGTTTCCTGTGTCCACCGCTTTCAGCTCTTGCGATACTCTACCCTTCTTCTTAGCCTTAATATGCACAGATGGAGGAAGCAGCGTTTCTTGTATCTCCTACAAGAATTTGTAAGTCAAATGAGGTCGTCAGGTAATGCAACAACATGCCCATTTACAGATGCTGTGTTAGGCAATCAGTATGGTTGGTTCAATACGACATTGTCAAGTTCCATAACTATATTCCAAATAAGCTGTGTTCACGAGGGAGGTAAAAGAACCTATCCAACACATCTACATTGCAACAAAACACACCATCTCAGTTTTCAGACAGTTAAATTGACATTCAGTCATGCATACCTGCCATCCTTTCTTGCCTATAATTCCGCCCTTGACAGCATAAGCCTCCTTAAAACCACTTTTCACTAACAACTCCGCCACCTTTAGAGACTTACCGTCAAAACTATAGTCCAAGAGAAAAAAAGGGTTAACACTCATCAGCCATATCTTTCAAAGTATTAAAATTCGTGTCGTGTCAGTCTCATTGTCTCTATGGATGAAAGGAGTACAACATTATCAAATTTCTCTACAATGGAATCAGGAAATCGCTGAAACAGTACCTATCCAAAATGCATATGCCTGTGCCCTCCGGCTCCTTAAAATTCCTCAAAACATTCTTCACAAAGCCATCTTCATCGCCTTCTTTGAACTCCGCCTGGAGAGCACTCTTCTTCAACATTGTCAAATTAGGCGTATTCAAGAACTCCAAGCTCTTCTTATCCCTGATATCCACCAGCTGACACGTGGGATCATCCCGGAGCTTCCTGAAAGCATCAATGGCGGCCACAAACTTATACTTGCGCAAATTCGCTTGCACCAGCGGAACGACGAAGAGCCAGATGAATGCCACCCCGGCGACGAAGAACGGGTTTTTGTTGAAGAACTCGTCAATGGAGACCACTACAGCTTCAAGGTTTATCTTGTTGGAGACTTCTCCAGCTGCCGCAATGTCGGACTCAGAAGCGAAGCAAGATAGAGGGAGGAAGAATCCCATGGAGAAAATGGAAAAATGGGTTCCGAGGAAAGTGTCATTTACATTTGGAGATGATGGGTTTTGATCTATCTTGCTAGATTGACGGATGGGAATTCCGGAATTTGGGTTTTGGGTTCTGGTTATGGAGAGAGTGGATTTGGAAGAGGAATTTGGAGCTCTTGGGGAGCTCAACAATGGCGGAAAGGCTGAGAGTCCTTTGGATAGAGACTCCATGAAAGTAAAAGCAAGCAAGCAAGCTAGCTAGAAGGTATGCCGCCCTGCTGGAGTACTATTCATTCGGCCCAGAAAATGTAGAGGGTTTCTTTTATGGTCTTGTAACGTCATCGTTTTTGGACAAAAAATTGACATAAGTACTCCATGATTTTCTACTATGTCGTCTATTGTATTACTTCCGTCCCACGCATTTTTACACACTTTCTATTTTGTTGATACAGACAAATTTATACATTTTTCATTATAGTAATATTAAACAAGTCAAAAGATATACCTATTATTTTAAAACTAAAATTTTATACTAAACCCCTAATCATACTCCAAACCCCTCGAAACCTTCTTCTTTCCTCCCAAACTAACGTCATTCTTTCCTCCTCCTCCTCCAACTTCTTGTTCTCTTGCTTCTGCAAGTCCCCCAAACCCCAATCCCCAAATTTCCACTCTCGACACCCCTCAATCTATAACCCTAGCCATAACCCCCCGCCTCCTCGTTCACAAGCAGCTCCCCCGCTTGAATTCGTCCCAGGAGCAACAGGAAAGTCCAAGCAGGTCCCGACGGACCAGCACTGGCAACGATGAGTCGTCATCATCATGACGCTCCGGTCGATGTCTCAGATCTGGTACGAGTAGACAGAGATAGGCTAAAATGTCGCAGATCTGGTACAAGCAGGCGGCGACAAGCGAAGGCTCAAAGAGATCGAACGAAAAGGCAAGACAACAAAGGCTGAATGAGAAGGGCTAATTAGACATTTTACCTTCCCCAAATCAAAACATGTATTTTTCCAAGAATGGTTGGGACAGAGGGAGTGGATGAATATATTCATAATTGTCTAGAAAGTATTAAATCTACTAGCAAAAAGTATACGGAACTATTAACTTATACAAGAACGTATGTGAATTGTTGGTTGAATCATATCTCAAAGTGGTAAATTTTGAGGAAAAAAAATCTACTAATGAATGGACTGATTTAGAAATGGAAATAGTAGCACAAAAGTTGGATGAATTGAGAAGGGAAAGGGAAAGCCAAAATGTTGGATAAAGTTTAAAAAAATGTAAAACTAAAGAAAATGACGGACGAATAATCTTGTCAGATCTATAGAAAGACGTGAAATAGGTAAAAAGTAAAATTTATAGTGTTCGATATTATAACACAAAGTCACATTTGTAGTGTATGAGTGATGTTTCAACGTTAGCTCAAAAGATTTGAACGGAAATAAACTGCCCATCTTTAATAATTCAACAAACATTTATTATGAATGAACAACTCATCCATACTTTTAAACGCAATTTGACAAGTCACTCACGCTCATAATAATTATGACATTAAAATAATATTTACTATCTATCAACCATACCTTTCAATATCTCTACGTAACTTCATCCAAATTCTTTACATTTACACCATTTCAATTACTTATCAACCAATCATCTTCTTTCCTCTCATTTTCTCGCTCTTAGTTTCCCTCTTCCCTCTATTGAAATTCTTAAATATGGCATTTTCTTCTCAATGCAACTCAAATTCTACTAATCCCTCAACCGATGAAGAAGAAGAAGAATCCTCCAGTGCCCAACAAAATGCCGTTCCTTCAACTCTCAGTTTCGATACTATCATGGAATTTTACATGATAGCAGTCTCAAAAGCAGCAGACTTCTGTAGGGAATACTTTGCTTACCTTAGAGAAAGAGGAAGAGAAAGAGAAACGATCAACAGTACCCGAAGGTGTAAAAGAAGAATCATGGGTAGGGATCGCGCAGAAGGTACTGTTTCTTGGGATGAATTTCGGCTTGCTGCTAGGGTTTTCATGGAGAGATGGAACAGGTTCAATTCTGATGTTCCTCAGTTTTCATGGGTTCCTTGTCGGAATCCACCTTGGCTAGCTCCGGCTCCGGCGACTCAGGTTGGTCTCCCAGATGCTCAGAATGTTGCCTTTAGATTTCCTCGCTCTTGTTTTTTTGGTGGGGTTGCTGAGTTGTTGCAATTATTGGTTAGTCTGAAGGGTACTTATCGGTGGACAATGTGGTTGTTTTCCGCAAGGTACTTTCTTTTTTGACTAGATTTCAAAGTAGTTTCTTATGAGGATTTACTGTGTTCTGTGGTATCCTTAATCTTCAGGAATCTTATAATGAAGAAGGTGTTGACGAGGTTGAAGAAGAAGGAGAAGAAGAAGAGCATAGTTGTTCTGATGCTGATGGCTTCGATGACCCTGCTGCATTCGTCGTATGTTACCAATAGCCATTGTTCTTTTCTGTCATTTTTGTTTTAGCCATGGTTGAGGGAGAAAAAGGTAGGTAAGCTCGTCCCTGGGGATCATTTTTGCGTTACTGAAGGATGCTCCGTAGTATAATGATGTATATGGTGGCTATTGCTTCGGGGTTGTGGTTTTTTGCTTTATCTCCTATATTTATTTTTACATTGAATGTGGCATTGTTTATGAAAGGTATAGACTGATTGCTGTAACTTTCAGGTAGATGTGGCAGCATATTTAGTACCATCTGTAATGCTACTTACACCAACATATATGCCCGGGTCTTGAATATTGCCTGAAAAAAGACTCCATACTGCTACTATCATTGATGACATGCTACTTAATTCATTGGATTTGAGGCTTGGATTCTGTATTCTAGCTCGTTAGATTAGCTTTTGGATTTCTCAGCTCTCTGAATTAGTTTATTCCTTTTACTAACTAATTTACATAAACTTCTGCGTAACTTTCATGGTTTTTCCCTCTCAGGACCAAAATCATGAGCTACTGAGCAATCACTATGACTTCCATGTTATCTACAATGCTTCATATAGAGTTCCAGTGCTATATTTTCGTGCATACTGCAGTGGTTGGTTCAATTCGATACTTATCTCATATTTGAAATGTTTCAGTTTATTTGATATACTTGTGCAAATGTGTTTTTGCCTTTTTATTTCTTTAAGCTGAAGTGTTGTTCACTTTGAAAGTTCCCTCTTTTTATTGGTGACATTAGCATGCCATCTTAGTATTTCTCTGCAACTTTCCCTTCTTCTCTGTATGAGATTGGGATTGCTACTGTTTTCGAGTAAATTGTGTTGATGATCTAGATGATCTTTCCCAAGTTACAGTAAGGTAGACTAGGTTAAGCGAGCATCTGTATTCTGGTTCAATGGTGGCAATTTTCAGTTGTGCATCCGGAAACATGAATGCCTACGATGCTGTTTATTAGACAATCCTGGTCATGATACTGCTGAATGTCTTAGTTACTCCGAACTGTCATTTGAACAGAAGATTGTATTCATGTTAGAATCCGGTAAAGCATCAAAATACAATTACTACTCTTATCTGCATACTTATGTAGATTTAAGGAGTGGATTAACCTAATGCCACTAGCTTCAGCCACCTGTCTTTGCCACGCCGAATTGTTTCTTTTCATTTCTTTTGTCCACCATGATTATTATATTGATTTTCATATCATGTTAAACATGTTTATTCTTTACGCGCAGACTGTGATGAATTTCCGAATTTTGCCAAGTTTAGAAACTAACGAAACTGTCACTGGCTTAGCAGACGGGCAAACATTGGGTTTAGATGACATTGTAAAAAACATCCCTCCCAGCACTGAAAGGCTCCTGAAGGAATCAAAGTGGACATTCATAACTCAGGAGGTAAGTTTCTGGGAGATCACGGACTTCCATTTAAAGAAACACTCCTCCCATTTTATAGCAAGAAGAGTTAGTTGTTTGTGAGCATTAAAACAGCATGAAAAACAGGGTGACATTGACTGCAGGATCACCCGTACTTGAACCGGCCTTGGTACACGTTGCATCCTTGCGCTACTAGTGAGTGGATGAAGATACTGTATTGCAGTGATGCTGAAGGTGGGATTTCAATGGAAAAGTATCTGATCTCATGGTTCTCTGTAGTTGGCCAAGTCTTTGGTCTTAAAATTCCCTTCAAAATGCTGGGATAGGGCTTTTCAGCTTTGCATTGCGGAATTCCATGGGCAATTCATATTCATTGTTTCTCATCAGTGCACCGGAGGTTTTACCACAGTCGTTCAATCCTAAATTGAATGGAAGGATTGATTTACAGAATCAAACTTGAGTTTCATTTCGAGCAGGCAAACAAATCCAAAAAGAGCATTTACCAAGTACAATCAATACTGCATTACATCCTGTGTTTGTAGAGCATTTCCAACACTAATTCAAGTCTTTTCTACAACACATCTCATCATAATGGCTATGACAAATGTAATCTACAAGTGGTCTGGATAATGGTTTTGCCTATTATATGACCAAAGGTCAAGAAAATGCTCACATTGTGAAGTAACATGAAAATCTTTAATTTGGTGATGAACTACTCTGCAAGTCACTTCCTGGGCTATCTGTTCCGGAGCTTTTCGCAGCTGTTCTTGAAAAGCAAGCCAAAAACTCTATATTGCCTTCAGCACCTTTTAGTGGAGACTCAATCCAACCCTTACAAGTGAATCCATATTTTTCCACACCATTTATGATCCTATCAAGCACCTGTTCATTCAGCACCCAAGAAGACAGGCACAAACTCAGCAACACAAATTAGATGTTCAAAACACAACAAAATAAACTAAAATTCAAGCAATAAAGCACACCTCTTGATGGACTGCAGGATCTCTCACAATCCCGCCACCTCCAACCTAAAACACAGACAAATCAAAATTTACAGGGTTCACTTAATATAAACAACAGAGTAAAGGTGAAGAACAAAAATCAAGTAAGCAAAATAGGATAACATTGCCTATTCAAGTGGTTATTACTTAAAGCATACGAGGTCATATGGGTAAACCATCGAGTTTGTGAAGTTCAGGAATGGGATAATATTGCCTATAATAATGACCTTATACTATGAGAGTACCAAGTCATTGATGAGATGATGTGCCAAAAAAATTAGATTTCTTGGATACAATTCAAGATAGATATAAAAGGGAAATATAAAGCCCAACACTTGCCCTGTGAAACCAAGTTCACCACAATCCTGCCAAACAGATGCATGATAACACAGCATGCTAGAACAAAGCAAAAAAATAGGTATCATACTTGGTTTCTGCGAGCTTCAAATTGAGGTTTAATAAGAGTCAGCAATGTCGCTTCTTCTTTCATCAAATTAACCACGGCAGGCATCACCTAAGGATTGAGACAGAATGCAAATTTAGGATTGTCTCATAAGGCAAGACAAAGAGTGTTGTGGCTGTAACATGACCAGGGAGCTCGCAAGAAGATTCAAGCTACGTTACATTTTGGTATCGACACAATTGATGAAATGCCAGTCCACATTAGTTTACTCCTTGGATAGATTTCAAGCTTACCAGGAGAATGGAAATAAAGGATAGGTCCAGCGTTACTATATCAACCTTCTGGGGAAGATCCGTTAGATATCTTAAGTTTGT